>CM041781.1:282559392-282838797 GCA_023374045.1 Limonium bicolor
ATACCGTGACCGGTATGAGTTAACCTAAGAACCGCTTGTACCGTGCACTTGCCACGACAAGTGCAGTAAAAGCGGGACTATTAAGAGGAGCTTTGACAAGCGACCAGTACTTAGCAAGTACCAAGATGGCGAGAGAAGCCAATACAGCAACGCAAACCTTGAGAATCTTGGAATGAAACCTTGGAAAGGCCTAATGGCCTAACCACTATAATAAGAACATGCCAGTCGGCGAGAAGCTAGATCTGGTAAGAAGCAACCGGCATCGAAATGCCGTGAAGATTTTATTTTCAAAACTCAAACTTTTTTTTTCAAAACATAAATTTTCTAAAACCCCCAGATTTTAAAACCAACCGGAGAACCACGGTAAATTATCATAGGACGATATAAGAGGAGTTGGCAACAGAATACTTCACCTAGGCGTGTGACCGACACTACAAGTGTACACGAACGAGACATGGAACTACCGCACTCCAAAGGAGCTTACGGGCCTGACAGACCAGTTATGAGTTAGTCGGGTAAGTGGAAATGTATCAATAAGATACTCCATGTATGTACACAAGTAGAGTACGGAACACGGGAAGTGGTCGACTCCATACTACGGACGAAAGAGCCAATTCAAACCAAGACAGTTGGACACCTCGAATGACCGAAGAACACAAAGAAGCTTACCAAGCTAAAGGAGTCAGGAATCCAGTAAGATGACGCATCTAAGATTATAGCGTTAAGAAGTGCGAGAAGCACAGAGTATTAAGTATAGACATTGGATATGTCTCAGAAATCATGAAGGAAACAAATGATAATTGGAATGAATACCCAGCATAAAACAATAAGGCGAAGGCCTAAAATGATCATATCAATGTTGATAAAAGGGATAAAATTCCCACAGTATACCTCACTGAAGAGAATGACAACCTGACCAAGAAGGTAAAGGAAAAGTACCAAGGATCTACCCAATAATGGGAGACATTACAACCCTAAACGGGATAGTTCGAACTATATGTAACCGCAAGGCAGAGTAAAGAAATTGAACATACCCAAGAGTTCAAGCCAGATGTAATGGCACAACTCAGTAACACCCAGGAGCAATCCGTGAAGGGTACTAAAGTCAACAGTAGTTGAGCGAGATATCGTGTTGAGAACACAAGTGTTACAGCGAACACTCGGGTAGAACCTGAAGGGATCCCACGTAACACGGATATCCTAAACTGCCAGAGGGCATGAATTAATATCAATATACTTAAAGGGCCGTCCAGGTACGGATGCGTGATGAGACAACCATGTCAAAGAGCCTAACAATACCTCCAAACCATTTAATGGTGTACGGAGAAGCAGAAATTGTATAAACAGCCACACAGAGCATGACTAGTGGCAATGAGGCGTCTAAGCCAGAAAATCAACTACAATTCGTAGATCCAAACTTTGTAAAACTTATGCATAAAGGCATAAGAGTTATTGTGGAACGTGAATCACTACTTTAGAGTGGGGACACCACTTGATTGTG
Source organism: Limonium bicolor (assembly GCA_023374045.1). Taxonomy (NCBI): domain Eukaryota; kingdom Viridiplantae; phylum Streptophyta; class Magnoliopsida; order Caryophyllales; family Plumbaginaceae; genus Limonium; species Limonium bicolor. Next base: position 282,560,894 of record CM041781.1, read on the forward strand.
GAGCCTATGGAGCGGTAATTGCGTAAATCCTCCAGAGAAAGGCTACCACCCATGAATGTAATGTGAAACCGCTAGAGCGGCGTAGTGAAACTTGAGCATGTGTTTATTGCCAAGAAGTATTTGAACAGAGATAGTATGTAAAAGGGCTTGATAGCAGTGGAATGAAACCGAGAGAGTAATCGGATAAGTAGTAAACACTGAATGTGTGCAATATGAATTGGAGAGTAAACAATGCGCAAGTAGCGTAGAGAGTTCAAAGTCGTATATTCAATTGAGCCATAGTATAATGGCGGGAGCACATGAGCGGAAGCTAAAGTAGTAGTGGATGCCATGAAAACGAGTAAGAGCATGGTACGCAGCGAGCGACCATTGTAAGAGTATAATCTGATAATGAAATGAAATTGATGAGAAAAGATGGTAAAGGAGACATATTCATTCCTATCACACAAGAGATTTACTGCCAAGGGTTTACGCTTTTACACTCTATATGAATAAGTGTTTTGGTATTGCACTTGTGCGGTAATGATCGAGTGGGAGAGCTAGGAATTGAGAAATGTCAACGAAGCCTGTTGGTCGAGAATCTAAAGAAATAACCGTGCGGCCTTTGGCCAAAGATGCACGAGTAACGTGGGCAGTAACCCACAAGTCCCAGGACCGATAGATGGCAAATGCGGAGTAGTATGAATGAAGTTCTTGTACAGAAACAAGTAAACAAACATAGTTCTGAAGCCACTATTAAACGAGGAAGCACTACATACTAAGTAGTAGCTTGACCTCAACCGATAGTAAGTTGGAAAGAGTAAGTTAATAAACACGAAGGTATACAGTGCTATACGAAATAGATTTCCAGAGAACTGGAGAGAAAATCTATAACTCATCGAATTCTCATACGGTAGGAGATACCAAGCGACGATTGAGAAACCTTATTCCCTAGTCAAATAGGGATAGAAAGGGAGTGGATAATACACTGAGAATACCAAGAGGGCGAGTCAAGCTCTAGTTATCAGGTCACGCAACAAAAACTAGTGGGCCGTAATTCAAAGGTTAAGTACACCTAGCAATTGTGAGTAATTGGCTAATCCTAAACGCTTTGAAGCCTTAGAGGCTTGAACCGAACCCGGTTATGAGTTAATTAACCGCATCGAAGTTAAAACACTTCATGATGCTTGAATTAGTGAACCAATGTTCATTGATAACATATGGTCTATTACGCGGGCGTAACCCCTTTTAAGGGGGGTAGGGCGAGAAACTGCTTAGAGTATGTTTTACGTATAGGTGCGTAAACTACTATATGCATAGCACAAAAGAAATTATTTTGATGATTGGAACTTATGTTACATAAACATATGTACCCAGTCATTGTGTAATTATGGTTATTGTGCATGAGAGATACGAGTAATGTGTATATAATGATTATGAAAAGAGGAGTAGAGAAACTCCTGGGGAAAGAGAATCCATATAGTATATGTCTATTGAGATTAGACATGAGATATTATGAGTATGAATCGGAATGAAACCGGTGTATAACCTAGTAGGAAATGAGTTTCCCTAGGTAATTTTATTTGAGAATGATTGATGGAGTGAGTTCCATCCTTTGGAGTTGTATGTTGTATGTTTTAAATTGAGTAACAATTTGAGAAAACAAGTCATGAGTTGCTTAGGAAAAGTAAGCAAGTAAATTGAGAATGACAACGACCTAAGTTCTAGAAGTAGAGATAAACTAAAATGGATTGTTTTATGAGTATGACTAGAAAGAGTAAAAGATAGAGAACGAAAATGTTTGACTATCTGATTGTTTGAAACTGACGTGGGAGGTGGAACTTGATCTGCTAGCGATCAAGGGAAACCAAACACAAATTGGGGTGGAGGGATAGTTCAACACTGATGCTGATCACATCAGGGTTGGATGATTCTTGAAGCTCCCCATAAGTGGTCATAAGTAATCACGCTAAGAATAGATACAGCTACCATAAACCGGATTTGGAGTTGTGTGATGTTTTTATTTAAAAAAGAATTTTCAAACAGAATTTGAAAAAGGATCTTCCTTCGAGTATGAAGGCGAAAAATGGTTTTGAAACCATTGCACCGTACGTGCGGCGGTCCTAAGTGACCGGTTGGGGCGGGTGACAGTGTGTGATTTTTCTAAAGGCAGCGGGATGGGGGAGAGTACCCTGAGAATGTCCTGTGTTGAGTGAGTCAACCAGAGTGCCCAAGGATATGTATATGTGTAACGTTTTGATCAGAACCGAAGGGACCGTGGGCCAGAGAGAGTAAGTGCCCATTTGTCATGAAACGGCCGTGAACTAGAAAGTGTAAGTGTTCAACGTGACCGGTACCTGAGGGATCAGTAGTGTATTACTCAATATGGATTCGAGGACTGTAGTGCCTTCTTGTCTTCGGACCGATTCCATGGAGAGAGTATAAAGAGTATTTGTGATGGCTATACATGTTATGATATGTGTGTGGTATGTGTAGTGTGAAATGAGAATGACTTGTGAAGTCTGTAAGGTTATACATGTATTATAACCTTGGCATATAACGCCATGAGACTAACCATTTTAGATTCATCAACTTTGAGGACAAAGTTCTTAAGGGGGGTAGATTTTAATACCCCGAACTTAAAAGTGGTGATTAAATTATTCTAATATGATTATTAAAGGCCTAATAGCACCTAGAGAGTATTGGTAAAGAGAATAAAATCAAAAGAAAAGAGAAAATGCGTAAAACGCGAAAAACGCTAAAATGCGCATTAAATGAGTAAAGGAGAAATATGATCTCGTTAGGGTCCGAGATGGATTCCTAAGGCTTAATTACGCCTAATTAGTGTGTGGGAATAATTCCCGAAGAAAACGGATCCAAATAATGGGTTAAAACACTAATTAAGCATAAAAGCACGTTTTTCGAGAAAACCCGAAAATGTGACTTAAAGTGGTCAAATAGACCCGTAAAAAATATAGTTGATTAAATAAATATAAACAAATATTAATGGAAGCTTAATAACCATTAAAAATAAAGAAACGAGAAAATCCGAAAAACGGGCCCGGTTAGTGAATAGTGCCAAACCGGGTAAAATAACGAGCATTTTCTGTAAAGGCAAAAAACGCTCCAGCTCATATGTACTAATTGGGGCCGGTTTTATTTAATTAAAACAGCCTCCCTTTTCTCTTGTTAGCTAGTTAGTATAGAAAGAAAGGAAAGAAAGAAAGAAAGAAAGTAGAAAAGTTACTTTTGTACCTTCTCTCTCCTATTCTCTTCTATCACTCACGGTAATTTCCTCCCCCACCAGAGCTCTCTACTTCCTCTCTTCTGGTTTGCAAATGGCGATTTCCATAGCTCCACCCAGCTCACCCTTCTTCTCCATTTTTAAGACCAAAACCAAGTCCAAACTCCAAGAAAATGGTACCGTTGAATTCCTCTCGACTTGGGGATCATTTCCCACCTCTTAAAAATTGAGAATCTCACAGCTCACTACCATGGCTAAAGCTTCCCTTGAAGGTTTAAGCTACCCATTTTGACCAAGAACCACTCCTTGGTTGTTCAAGGTAAGAAACAAGCTTAAAAATCCTCATTTCCAACCTTCTTTGATTTTTGGAAAAATTCCAACGTGAGCTCCTTCTCCATCCTTGCTTCAGCCGGTTTTTGATCTCCTCAAGGGTTGGAATTGCTATCTTGTTGTCCAAGAACACCACTCATGAGTGAAAGGTAATGCCCTTCCTAAAGCTTAAAGAATTTCTTTAAACCTAGGATTGTAATTGAATAAGTGTGTGGTTCTTGGATTGGCTAGCTTGATTAGTTGGCTGGTTAAGAAACAAGGATCAAGGGGATAGAGAAATAAAAGGAACAGAGCAAGAAAGTAAGAGGTGAAGAAATGAAGAATAAACAAGGAAAAACTCTAAGGTAATTGAATACCTTTGGATAGATTTTTACCTTGTCTATAGTAGTTAATCTATCTCGACTGAGAGTTGAGTAGGTTTTGAGATTGGGATTAAGAAATGAGATTGGTGATAATGTGTTTAAGTGTTGAACAAGGGCTGAGGCCAATCTAGTGTAGTTGATGAATTGTTGTGGGAATTAAATAAATGGTTGGTAGTGTGTTGTTGTGTACTTAAATTGAACAGGGCTGATGAGTGCTTGAATGAGCAAAGAATGTGATGAGAATGCTTATAAATATGGGGAGGTGCTGTCAAATTTGCCTAGAAACCAAGGGTGATTAAGAGTGTGTGAAACCTAGGATAAACTAGGGTGTTTGGAAGATGAAAGTGAGTGGTTAAAACACTTGGAGGTTGATGAGGAAGAGAATGGTTTTTGGGGTAGTGCTAGAAATGGAAATAATGCAAGCTTGAAGTGCTGGAAATGACATTATTTGAGTGGCAAGGAAGGGAGTTCAAATCTGTCACATAGGAGGAGTTAGAAAACTTGTTGGGCATAGCTGTGTAACAGAGAGGATGGAAATGGTGTAGTTAAGCAGGAATTAAGGGTAAAGTTTGGTCCATGATTTAAGGAGGTTTGAGCATGATTAAGGTGCAAAAATATGATAGATCACATGTGGAAAGATTAAGGAATCATTAGGGGTGAATTAGGGGTGAAAACTGGTGAAAACTGTAAAATTTGACAATTCCAGGGGTGGTCCGGGTTTGTAAATTGGTACGCAAACCCGGACCATAGCAAAAAATAGGCAAGAAACCCATCCAGGGGATGGTCGGGTTTGTAAACCCGGACACATACCCGGACCACATGTAAAACTAGCCAGAAATGGACTTCAGTGTTTGGTCCAGGTTTGTAAACCCGGACACAAAACCCAGACCAGGCTAAAAATGTAACATAATGTGTTTTAAGTGTCCTAATGATGGGGAAGTGAATGGTAATGGTTTCAGATGGTTTAGGACTTGTTGGTGACCTATAAAGGTCCTTGGAAGTGTAAACAAGTTTGAGAAGTGAATGAGAAAGTTGTGAGTTTAAGAACACATGAACTAAAACTAGGAATAACGGGATAACGGGGTTAGGTACGGGAGTATTAGTTTATATACCGTAACGCCTTAATGTTAATATAAACATTTTAATATTATCAGGGACCAAGTGCGAACCTAGCAAGGTGAGATCACACGGTAAAGCTAACCCCGGTGAAAGGTATGATTTTCTCATACTCCGCGTGCTAACGAGTTACGTTGATTTGGTGTTTGTGTGCCGCCTTAATCAAGACTAAAGCATGAAAATAATCCCTTATGATATGTATGTCTTGGTTGTATGTTGTATGAGCTAACATACTTGTATGCCGGTGTGGTCTAACATAGTGCGTGGACCGACTCATAGTGAGTATTGATTGACTAGAAACCGTAGATCGGGTTGTCTCATAAAACAATGGAAATATGCAAACACACACAAGCTATCGATTAAAGTATAACAATAACGCAAACATATGAACTCCTAGAATGTGAGGAGATGTACGGGTTGAGTAAATACCCGATAACGGGTAGAAAGCCATATTAAAACAGTCCACGAAATAAATAAGAGTGGAGAGATAAATGAACCTCCATCGAGAGGATTGAGCTAGTTCAAAGTTGTGAACCGATAAGAAAGGTAAAAGAGACCTAAGGGACTATGTAACTCCCTTGAGACACGGTCGACCTCCTATATAATGATTTTACCCGGATAAGAAAATAACCGAAAGATAAGTATATGGAATGTATGGGTAACCATTGAAACTAAGATTACCCGAATTAAGTAATGTTCCCTAATCATTATGATCATCGAGAGATGCTCCTAGACTAATATGCCTAAGTATATTATAACTCCGAGAGGGGAGTGTATGGGAAAGTGAGAAGTCCGAGAGTAGTCGGACCTATGAGAAAGTTGTAGGAACTAAGAGTGAGTTCCGGGAGCTAGTAAAACTAAGCTCGAAAGCCTTGAGTTTTGGCTTAAGTATGTAATAAGAGAAACAAGCGAGAAGAGTAGGAGACCTGTAGTGTCTCGAGAACTACGTGAGATTGAGTATAAGTAACCCAAGAGAGTGGGTTAGATAAAGAGTAATAACCCAAGAGAATGGGTGAGAATAAGAATATGTAACCCGAGTGTATGGGTGAGTTATTGAACAAGAACCAAGGCATGGTGAGGTATAATCCTCAAGGCCTAAAGGTAAATTAACACAACTAACAACCTTGTTATGTTAGTTAAGGATTGAATTTCATGGTTGAATGTGAATCCTTGTGTAGTGTACATATGTAATGTATTGCTATGTTGCATGTGATTGAATTAAAATGAATCTCATGCTCTCGACAAAAGTAGTCGGCGTACCCCGGTTAGCGCTCGGGGTATGCGGATTTCATATGCAGCTTAAGCTGAGCCCCTAGGGGCATCGTTTTTATTCGCAGGTACACCGAGACGAGACCGTTGAGTGTAGGACAGGGTCGGTTAGCATGGGTAGTTAGATTAATTACTTATGTATTGAAAGAGGGTAAGACCGAATAGTTATCGGCATCCATATATTGTAGATCGGTATAGTAAAGAAGTGAAATGAGTATTGTATTTGTATTGAGTACTCGGTTGTTCCAGTCCATCAGACCGTTACTGTATGTGAAATAGGCCTGGTAGCCATATGGGTGACTAACGGCGATGTATCACCCTCTGTTGTAATAGAGTTCTGCTGCGGTTTAATGGTGAATGTGACAGTTTAAGAGGTAATGACGAGTTAGCAGTTGGGGTGTTACACCAAGGGAAATGAATCATAGATGGTTGGCTACAAAGGAATCTCGGGATCCCTTTAACCATTGTTCATAGCCCTATAACCTATTTCCTTGGCCCTCATTTGTCTTCCTCGCCTTGTTGTCTCCTTGGATTTAGCCCTTTTCTTCTAGGGTATGTTGTGTCCTAGATGATCTTTTCTTCTTTTGGTTGTTTTTATTTTATGGAACTTGAGACATTAGTTTGATTTCTTGGGCATACCTTAATTAGTGCATCCCTAATTAGGTATACTATATTGGGATTTCTAGCTTACACCATGGCATTCCTAACAATTTGTTCAAGGTTGTCGTCGATTAATAAGTATATGACTAAGGTTAAAAAAAACCTTAGCATTGTCCTCCTTTTGAAGCATGGGGTAGAATTAGCTTGCATATGGGAGATTGTCCTACTCCTTCTCCACCGTTTCTCATGAGAAACAGTAAACTAGCCTTACATGCCTGACAGAGGTCATTTGTGATGAGTTATGTTCGTTCTCGGTTAGGAAGAAGATGCGAAGGCAGACCAACACCAGCTACAGGAGCATGACGGAAGATGTAGGTGGATGCTTTGGTGTATTTGGCTTTATAAGGGTTGCTGAAGTAGTTGCTTACCATGTGGACCAAGTGGTGGGGGTAACATCAATGATGTTCTACAATGTGTTGGCCACCGTTGGGTTGTTTGTTAGAGAAGGGCCCTATAGTAGTATTTTCTTAATTAGTCTCTTTCGGTATTATGATAACCTATTTACGAGGTTGGTCTACATTTATTGCCTAGAGATTTCATAGTTATAAAAGATAGCATCATTTTTGCTAGATGTTTATCAAAGAAGGATAGTCAGTCTTTGTCGTCTAGTTTGGTTTGGGTGGGAGGCTTGGATATTGGAAGTGTAATATATATGTTGCCTAAGAGTTAATATGATTGTTGTTTTTTGAAAAAAACTTAACATTGTCCTCCTTTGGCGGAGGGGCTTTTTTCATTGTCTTCCTTAGCAGGGGTTTATGTGCTTATTATCATATGATTTAAGAGATGTTCTTAAGTTTGTGGGTACTATGGGTCCTTTTCAGATGGTTTTCTTCTTCTATCTTACTTCTCCCTTTTATTTATCTAATGGGTTTTGTCTTCCTGTCTGTTATCAATGAAGAAATACACTTTACATGTCCAAATTTTCAACAATCTTCATTAAGGGAGGCTAATTTTATTTGTTTTAGTGGCTTTGGTTCAACTTGAGAGCAATGTGGTAGCCAATTTAAAGCTCAAAGCCGACAGCGGTGATCAACAAAAAGATGGTGGTGGTGCTATGCAAAATAAAAATAACAGGGAAAGGAGAGGGACAGAAGCTTCAACACAACCACAAAATGAGATGGGGATGTTTTTGTGGGGCTAAACATTTTGCTAGAGCTGGTCGACATAGAGCGAGGACTGATTGAAGCTCATCATCTCTGTCTACGGCCTCTGGGTTGCATGCATGTTTTGATTCTCTGTCGATGCGGTAGGATTGGGCTGGGAAGTTGTTGTCCTCCACTGGATATTGATGTCTTCAGCATGGTCATCGGTTGACAGCTTGCATGTTCCCGATTATGTTATATCTATCCTTTGTCGGTTCCAGGGACAAGTGGAAGGCAGAGAAGGAGTTGTCAGCGAAGAAGGAAATATGGAAAAGAACACTTCGATTGTATGATAGACAAGATTTACATGACAAGAAGAATCCCCAAAGTGGAAGGCTTGGGTGAGAAAGGGAAGAAGGAAGCGGGATGCTACGCAGAGCCGAGAGGGAACCAGAAAGACGAGAGAAAAACTAGATGACCTAAACCCAAGACATAATACTCACTTATACAGATACAGACCCAATAACAAAACTAACATAACCCATAAGCAAAACGATGCGCTTCAACTTAACACATAACTTAACCAGGTATCTTATTACCCCCCCTCAAATCTTGCAACTGGTTGCAAGATTTGCAACAAGACAGAGAGAGATTCGCAGAACCACCCCAGTGTTTCAACCCCATCTTCAAGACTAACTGAGGGTAGCGTTTCCAGGCAAGACCTTGGTAAGAATATCTGCCAACTGATGTGTGGAAGAAACGAACTCAACTGAGATCAGCCCATCTTGCAACTTCTGGCGAACAAAGTGGATGTCGAGCTCTATGTGCTTTGTTCCTCATGCAGCACAGGGTTACGGGCAATGTGGATAGCCGACTGGCTGTCTGATTTGACCGGCACCGGTTCCAAGCCTGAGATTCCAAGCTCTCCCAGCAATCTAGTGAGCCAACTCAGCTCTGAAGTGACCTGCCGCATGGCCCTATACTCAGACTCTGCAGAAGACAAAGCAATGCTAGTCTGTTTCTTAGATTTCCAAGACAAAGGGCAGCCACCCAAACATATAAAATAGCCACTTATTGATCTCCTAGTATTGGGGCAGCCTGCCCAGTCAGCATCACAATAAGCTACAAGATCAAAACTTTTCTTATTATTAAAAAACAGCCCATAGCCCAAAGTGCCATTAATGTATCTTAAGGTGTGCAAGGCTGCCTGAAAATGCACATCAGTAGGACACTCTAAAAATTGACTGAGCACTTGTATAGCAAAACACAAATCCGGTCGACTATGTGACAGAAAAGTAAGCCGACCTACTAACTGCCTATACAAAGTGGGATTTCCTAAAGCTTTACCATCATTCTTTCTTAACTTAACAGAGATGTCAAGGGGACTAGCAGCAGCCCTCTTATTCAGACAGTCGAAATCAGAAACCAGACTCTCAGCATAACCCTTCTGTAAGAGGATAATACCATCTGAAGTATAGACAAATTGCATTCCCAGAAAATGTTGCAACCTTCCCAAGTCCTTGATCTTGAATTTTACATCAAGATCAGCCTTAATGGACTGAATCAGACTCAAATCATTGCCCGTAACTAAAATATCATCCACATATACAATCAGAAAACAGATTTTATCACCAGAGGACTTAATAAACAGAGAATAATCATTCATAGACTGTATAAAACCCAATTTCTTAAGAAAATCACTAAGTTTCTGATGCCATTGTCTAGAGGCCTGCTTTAGCCCATACAAAGATTTTCTCAGCCTACAAACCTTTCCTGAACCCTCTAGATCATGTCCCTCCGGGATATCCATGTACACTTCCTCATCTAAGTCCCCATGGAGAAAGGCATTGTTGACATCCAATTGTCCTATGCACCACCCCATCTTACAAGCCAAAATAACTAGAGCCTTAATAGTGGTAAATTTCACAACAGGGGAGAAGGTTTCAGAATAGTCAATGCCATATTTCTGTGTAAAACCCTTGGCAACAAGCCTAGCTTTACACCTCTCTAAAGTTCCATCAGCCCTATACTTAAATCTGTAAACCCACTTGCATTTGATAGGTCTTTTCCCTTTTGGCAACTCCACTATGTCCCAAGTCTTGTTTCTCTCTAATGCACTAAATTCATCTGACATTGCTAATTGCCATCTGGATTCTTTTATTGCATCAGAATAGTGAACAGGTTCAATCTCTTTTGTTAAAACAGAACTGAAGCAAGCATGCTGATGATCACTATCAGGAATGATAAACAATGTTTCTCGCAGCAATTCAGAGTTGGCAATAGTATCACTATCATCCATGCAAACAGATAATGAGTCATCCTTGTTAAACTTAACAGATTCAAGAATCCCACAATTAGATCTGGAAAATCTGTCCATCATAATTTGTGAAAAAGAGTCATGAACAGGGTAAGAAGTGCACTTATCTGGTTTATTATTTGAGGCTTGACCACAACAAAATCCTTCAAGTACCCTGGCATATGCTTCTCCCTTTGTGATCTTCTGGGCGCTATCTGTGTATGAATATCAGCTGCTTCTGTTACTGTGGTCTCATCGCCAGGTTGGATGCTTTGTGTGTCTTCTCCTCCTTGTTGGTTGACAGAATCATCATGACTTGTCTCCTCATTGGCAGTGACATAGGGACTGTCTTGAAATTGTTCATTTGGCAGGATACTTAAACTATCCTGTGAGGCATCACACTCAGAAGAAAACGGGTCAGTAGCATTGTTCTCTATAGCATGGCCCTTGTCTGATGTGCTTATTGTGTCACAATTTCTAAAGGGATACAAGTTTTCATGGAATGTTACATCTCTACTGTAAATGATAGTTTTGTTATCCATATCAAACAATTTGTAACCTTTCTTTGCTTGGGGATAACCAAGGAAAACACATTTAACAGCTTTGGATGCAAACTTGTCATGCTGATTCTTGTTTATATTGGCAAAACAGAGACAGCCAAAGCATTTTAAATCAAAATAGTTTGGTTTGTGACCGTAGATAATTTCAAAAGGGGTTTTATCTTCAATGCTACTGAGAGGCATTCTGTTAATGAGGAAAACAGAAACTTGTACACTTTCCCCCCAAAATCTCAAAGGTAAACCTGAATGAAACATAAGAGCCCTAGCAGTTTCAAGAATGTGCCTATGTTTCCGCTCCACAACACCATTTTGTTGTGGAGTGTGGGCACATGTAGTTTGATGAATAATGCCAAATTGCTTAAATAAATCTGAACCTACCCTAGAACTCCCAAGTTCATAAGCATTATCGGTTCTAATGATCTTAACCTTCCTATTAAATTGAGTTTTAATCATTTTGATGAAAGCAATGATAATGTTTAGAGATTCAGATTTGGTGGCACATAAATGGACCCAAGTGGCCCTGCTCTTATCATCAACAAGAGTAAGGAAGTATGAATTTCCATCATAGGTTTTCGTTTTATATGGGCCCCATAGGTCAACATGCAGCAATTCAAAAATTTCATTACTTCTGTTTTCACTACTTACAAAGGGAAGTCTATGACTCTTGGATCTTGAACAGGATTCACAAAGGAATTGCTTATTTTGGAGAGAAGAATTCAACAAATTCAGAGAAAACATTTTTCTTTTAGGAAGGTGACCTAATCTGTGGTGCCACAAACTCATTTCATCTTTACAGTCAAAACCTAGGCTAATGACATCATCACTACAGCCTAGAGAAGTATGTGTCTGCCTAGTGCAGTTCCTACTCCATCTGTACAGACCTCTGTGAAACGTGGCAACTTGAACAGCTTTAGTTTCTTCAAAGCCCTGATAAAAACAGGATTTAATCAAACATGAATTTTCCCTTCATATCCCCACAAAGTTTACTAACAGAGATCAAGTTAAACTTGAATGCAGGGACAAACAGAACGTCCTTAAGCAGGAACACATCATCAAGTTTAACAGTTCCTATAATTTTAACCATTTGGGGATGGCCATCAGGCATCCCCACTGTGTGAGGATGATCAAGAGTAGTGTGGCTCAAAAACAGATCTAAGTCACTACACATGTGGTCCGAAGCCCCAGAGTCCAAGATCCACTCATAAGGATAAAACATGTCATCTTTCTCAGAATTAAAAACATAACTATGATGATAATTAATGCAAGATAAGGTTTTTGAAGCGTTACCCACGAAGCTGCAATAAGAGGAACTCCCTGATTGTTGCTCCTTGTTGCTTGGGGCAGACCTATTGATATGCTCATAAACCCTCGCTATCTGCTCCGCGGTCAGGATCCCACCAAAGGGATCATTGCTTGTCTGAGGTTCTTGACTCGTTTCTTCAACGCCAGTGGTCATGTTAGCAACGCTTCTCTTGTTTCTGGTGTTCCTCCAACCGGGGGGAATCCAATCTTCTGGTAACATCTGTCTTCAGTGTGTCCAGACTTATGACAGTGGGAGCATTGCAAATTGGACCTTCTGTTGTTGGTATACTGAGGCTTTGCTGTTGTTTCTTCATTTGTTCACTGGCAAAGGAAAGAGAACTCAAATCAGTTCCCATCGGGTTGCTGATGATCCTTTGTCTTTCTTCTTGAACTAGGTGCGCAAAAATCTCATCCTTGCTCGGCATGGGTTTCAACATCAGGATGTTTCCTCGTATAGTTCCATATTTTTCGTTCAAACCCATGAGGAATTTTATGACCCTTCTCTCTTCTATGAACTTCTTGAACTTCTCTGATGCTTGACAGGTGCAATTTTGGCAGGTGCAGTAGGGAATGGCATCCGAAGCGTCGATTTCATCCCATATCTTCTTCAATCCAGTGAAGTAATCGCATATGGAGTCGTTACCTTGAGTCGTCGTGGCGAGTTTTTGCTCCAAGGAGAAGGTTTTGGTAGCGTCTGTTTGGCCATACCTCTTGGAGAGTTCCTTCCAGATCTCTGCAGCTGAAGGGGCGAAAAGAACACTCTCGGCGATGTTCTTTTCTAACGCCATTAATAGCCACGCGCGAACCATGGAATCGCATTGAGTCCACGCTGAAACCTTCTCCGCAGGCTCAAGAGGTTTCTTGAGGGTTCCATTGACGAACCCTAATTTATTTTTAGCGCCCAATGCGATCTCCATTTGCATTCTCCAGCATTGGAAACCGACGCCATTGAACTTGTTGGCAAGAATGGCTCCTGGACTCTCGGTGCTGGCAAGATGGAAAGGATCGCGGTTGTTGGAGCTGTAATCGCCACCCGAAGCTCCAGAGCCCTTGCCTTTCGACCCGTCGTTGCCTAGTGCTTCAGAATCTTTGCCCTTCGGTGGATTTTCTACACCATCCATTAGAGACTATCGGTGAGAAAAGAATCGCTGGATCTGGGGTTTACCGGGATTTCAATATGTGCGCAGACGAAGAAGAATTGAAGCGACGATGGAACGTTGCTCTGATACCATGAAAAGAACACTTCGATTTGTATTGATAGACAAGATTTACATGAACAAGAAGAATCCCCAAAGTGGAAGGCTTGGGTGAGAAAGGGAAGAAGGAAGCGGGATGCTACGCAGAGCCGAGAGGGAACCAGAAAGACGAGAGAAAAACTAGATGACCTAAACCCAAGACATAATACTCACTTATACAGATACAGACCCAATAACAAAACTAACATAACCCATAAGCAAAACGATGCGCGGCAGAGAAGGAGTTGTCAGCGAAAGAAGGAAATATGGTGTTGCATGTAGATCAATTATGCTGCATCAAATTAGATCCACCTTCATAATCATCACAATCATCTCTACTACGGCGGGGACGAGATTTAGAAGAAGGAAAAATTGAAGAAGAGGAACGAGAAGGACTGGGTAGAGATGAAAATCGCCTCACGAGTGGTTTAGTATTGATGATAATGATGACAACAACAACAACAACAAAAACTTGCTTAATGCCACTGATGGATATATGTTTGCATTTGTCGTGGTGATGACGCTTCAGGCAATTGTTGTTTCACAAGGTTGCACTGATGTGGTATAATATGATCAAAAAGGGATGCGGTGATGCCGACGGGGTCTACCAAGGGTTATATAGCAGCTGACACGGATCCCCCCACTTTCACTTTGTAAATTGGTTGATAATATAATACATACTTTGATAAGTATGTTTAGTTATTTTTTGGTTATATCCCCGGTGTTTATGTTAATCGGACTAAGTATATATTTTGTTATGGGCGGACCTAGGAATGGCGTTGTAATCTTTTTTGGTTTGATGGTTTTATGTTGCTTACAATTGGAAGAATGTTTAGCTTAGATGGTATGGATGACTTCTGGAAGCATAAAAAGCTTCAATGGCCACGTTATGGGGATTGATCTTTCTTCACATTGCACATGCAACTTCCCATAGGGATATGGGTGCCTATAGTAGTGGGTTTAGTTGTTTCTTGTGTGGTAGTTGTGTATGTATGTCTTCGGCTTATATTGCCTTTTTGTAACTTGTCCCTATCTTTAATGAAGTAATGGTTGGTTTGGTTTCAAAAAAAAAACTTTTATGGTATTTATTGAGTGGTCGAACATTTGGTTAATTAAATATATGTGTGTAACACCCCTACCGGTAATCACACCATTAACTCCTAACCCGTCTCCATTACCAGTGCACAAGTAGCGGAAATTCCAATACTACCGGGGGGAAAAATAATGCCGTTAGTCACCCACGTGACTAACAAGGCCAATCCAAACTCAACAAACATTACAAATACAATATCGGTCTGATGGGTCTTATATACCGAACACTACAACCAAACTACACATTCCTCTCCTTACTCAAATCTCAATCCAATTACAACTTCAATCCATGAATTTACAATACAATATCCGTTCAATACTATACCGAGTCTACTACAAGTCCCGCTTATCAATAACATATTGTACTTACAATCCCATAATACACAAATACAATTTCTTAAACAACTACCCATATCAATAACAACCCCGTCCTACTCTTGAACGGTTGACAGCTTCATTGTACCTGGAAAATAAAAATGATGCCCCTAGGGGCTCAGCAAAATTGCTGCATATGAAATTCGCATACCCCGCGTACTAGCGAGGGTACGCCGACTATTTGGTCGAGAGCATGCGATTCATTTTATTTCAAACGGCATGCAAGACAACAATACATTATATATGTACGTCAGCACAATCAAGGTTCAATGAAGAACACAACCACTAACACACACATCAAGGGGTTAGTTTAATTTGTTCTTTACTTAGGCTTGAGGGTTTCTACCTCACTATGCCTTACTCAATTGCTCATTGTCTTACCCACACTCTCTTGGGTACTCTTACTCACAATCTCAACAAGGTCACAATACTCAACCCAATTGTCCTCCCAAACTCAATTCTCAAGTCTCTCAAGTCACAACTCAAGTCTCAATACTCACATACTCATACTCAATACTCAAATACTCAAGTTCCCAAATCAATACTCAATACTCAAAGGCATCTTTTAAGTCTTAGCCACGACCTCTGGGCAGGGTTAATACACAAGACCCACCACCGGGCTTACAAATACAAAAGAAGCTATGCATTTAGCTTCTCAAGTTCACAAATGTCCAGCTCTCTACCGGACTACTCAAATTCCCAAAACTCCTCTCTCGGAGTCATCTCACAATCTCATGGATTAGCATGGAGGTATCACTCTCGATAACATCTATTAGCTTAGTGAATTCCTCAATGTCTAGTATTCTAAGATTTAGGGTTTTACCCAACCTATCGAATACTCTCATGTTCGGGACATTGTTCATTCTAGTCGGTTCCTCTCTTGGGGGTTCGACTATTTTTCTAAGGGGTTTGGTGATCCCTTATCTTAATTTATTTCTCTCAAGGTTCAAGTTTGAACAATCATCAATCCTCTAATAGAGGTTACTTAGTACTTCCACCATTATTTGTTTTGTGGCTTGAGTCAATTCGGTTCTCTCACCGTTATAGGGAGTTTACTAATCCCGTACAATTCTCTCACGTTCTAGTGAGTTCATAGGTTTGTGTTATTGTATATTGGTTCGATAGTTTTGGTGTGTTTCCACATTTTTATTATTTCGCAATTGACTCTTCCTACGAGTCAATACTCAAACAAGACTCAACTATGAGTCGCACTACTGTGCTCATTCACACTCAAACAATTCATCCACATTCATATATTTCATGAATTATACAAACTTCAATTCAAAATACAATTCAACAAACAACAATACAATACAAGCACCAATGAGTGAAAACAATCCGATTCGTGCATTTATCTTGTTAGGTGATCACACAATCAAACAAGCACACAAATCGGGTAACCAAGTTGGGATACAGAGCATGAGAAAATCATACCTTTCACCGTGGTTAACTTTACCGGGTGTTCTCACGTTCCTCGGTTCACACTTGTTCCTCATGTCTTACTCTTGAACCACTAATTACATGTCAAATGGTTCAATTAATATTAAGGCGTTACGGTAGGTACATAATTGCTACTCCCGTACTTACCCCGTTATCCCGTTATTTCGGTTTAACTTAGTGTACTTAAACTCACAACTTTTTCAATCACTTCTCAAACTTGTTTACACTACTTAGGACCTTTAAAGGTCACCAAACAACTCATAAACAACTCCTAAAACCAATACCATTCAATCCCCCATGTTTAGAACCCTTAAAAACACTTTCTAGGCATTTTTGGGGGTGGTCCGGGACCTGGTCCGGACCCAAGGTCCCGGACCAATACTCTGCATTGCTCTCGGCCTATTTTCACTATTGGTCAGGGACTTGGTCCTGGACCTAGGTCCCGGACCACTTGCAGGTTTCACTCTCGACATGATTTCTAATGCGGTCCGGGACTTGGTACATATCCTAGGTCCCGGACCCTGCTAAAAACTGCTACTTAGTGGATTTTTCAACCCCAAATCAACCCTTAACCCACCCCTAATCATTCCATAAACTTTCTACAAGTTTCCTACATAATTAAACACCTCAAAACACTCGTTAAACCACCTCAAATCCTTGGTTAAATCCTTACTCCATTTCTTGTTCATTTTCTACAAAATTTCATTCCTACTTTCACATTTTGCACACTTGTGCATTTCTAGCTTCTTCTTGCTAGTTTCTACCTCTTACCAACCTTACCAAATCACCTAATGACCATTCCCATTCATTCCTATACATTTCCACTTCTAACCCAAGTCCAACTCTCATTTCCTAAGTCTTACACACTAGCTCCTTTTCTAGCTTTTCCAAAGCATTTCAATACCCCTTTGCGATAGATTTTGCCTCTTCCTTTTCCTACCCTTATATCCACTCAAGAGAGGTTAACTAATCCAAATAAATCCCTTCCCATATCTAGTTCATTCCCTAGGTTGTTCTTACTCATTACAACCCCTAGAACACATTATTTCTACCAAAATTTTGCCATAACCTCCCCATAAATTTAACATATCCCAAACGATCAACTCTCATCAATTTCCATTCCTAATCTAACCACACCCTTAAAGGGTCCTACCAGCACACAAACTCAACTAAAAATTCACTAAACAACAACATAAACACAATTCCCAAATCACTTGGCTCCAAGGCCCTTAATTCAAACAAAATTTCATAAACTTCTTCCTATCACAATCAAACACATTTTCCTCACAAATTTGGGTTCATTCATTAATTTACCCATCCCAATTTCCAAAAAAATCAAAACAAAGTTTAAGGTAGATTTCTTACCTTAATTTCACAAGTTCCTCTTTTAATTCTCCTCTTGCTCTTCCTCTTCCCAAATTCGGTCAAGTGGGAATGGAGTTGCCAAACTCCATCCCAACATTCAAGAAACACAAAATACACACAATTAAAATCCTAAACCATTGGAAATACACTAATCCCATGAGGGGGCTTAAAGCACAAAATTCTAGGGTTTACCTTTGGAGTTTTAGGAGGGGTTTTCACCCTTGAATCAAGAAGGGGGATCCACCACCTTTGGAGTGTTGAAACAAAGCTCCAAAACAAGAGGAAAACAAGGTAAGAGAGAGAGAGAGAGAGAAAAAATTGGCCAGCCTAGGAAGTGGAGAGAGAATGACTTTTTCTAGAAATTTTTTACCTTAGAAGGAAGAGGAGACTCCAAGCTACAAGGTGGCACCATTTTTTCTTCAAATGGGGTATACCCATGGAGATGAAGTTCTTCATTTTGGAACTTTGAAAAGAAAGAATGGTAGAGCTAGTTGAGGGGATAAAGAATATGTGATTATTTTTTTGTTTTGAGCCTTAACAAGGCTTGGGCAAGGCAAGGAAGGAGGGAAGCCATTGTTGGCTGGTTGGAGAACTCAAATCGGCAGCCCAGAGGAGGAAGGAGCCAGCTGGGAGAAAGAGGGAGAGGAAAGAGAAGAGGGAAAAAGAAAGTGAGGGAGGAGAGAGAGGGTAAAGTGACTTTTTCTACTTTTTCTTTCCTTCTTTCTTTTTCTTGTTTCTTTCTATCTTAGTGTGTGTGTGAGAGGCTGCCCTACATATTAAAAATCGGCCCACTGTATATGTGCCAGCTGGAGCATTTTTCGTCTTTTACAGAACGCTCGTTAATTTATCCGGTTTTAACATTATTCACTAACTGGGCCCGTTTTCCAGAATTGTCTTGTTTCTTTAATTATAATGGTTATTAAGCTCCCATTAATGTTTATTTATCGTTATTTGATGAACTATAATTTTTACGGGTTCATTTGACCACTCAAAGTCACGTTTTCGGCTTTATTAGCGTTTTAATACATTATTTGGATCCGTTTTCTTTGGGAATTGTTCCCATATATTATTTAGGCATTATTAAGCCTTTTAAATTCATCTAAGACCCTTGTCGAGGTCGTATTCCTCCGCCGGTCACATAACGCTCAATTTAGCGTTTTTCGCTTTTTAAGCGTTTTTCTTGTTTCTTTTGGATTTATTCTTTTTACCAAAATTCATTAGGCACTAATAGGCCCTTAATATCGTATTAGAGTAATTTAATCACCCTAATTAAGTTTGGGGTATTTGAATGTGAGTTGAAAGTTTTAGATCCTTCTATTTAAACTGGTTCACCTTAACCATTTTATCCAAGAAAGCATACATATAACATTGGGTTAAATGTTAGCTAGAAACATAGATTTTTTTTTTAAATCATAGAAAGAAAAATGAAACAGAATAAGATTATACAAAAAACACCAGCGTATTGAGGCGACCGTAAGACCCGTGAATTCCAAGAAAGCCTCCCCATTCAAACAACGTGACCTAGCGATTGAAAGAAGACAGGGAAATCTGCTTTGATTCCTCTTCCTTCGGGGAGGACAAAAGAAAGAAAAAGAAGGAAGAATTCATGTTCAAGAATGCGAACTTTCGAAATATCTCAAACTTTATGTTCGTTTATGAGGCATGGATCCAAGTAGCTCTCCTATTTGTCAAGAAGAGGGTGGATGGTGGATAACACTTTTCAACAGTTAACTCCCCTTTTTATGAAGAAATTAGATAACTCTTTGATAACTTTGTTTTCAGAGAGAACCATAAATTGTCAAGGAATGTAAAAAAATTGAGAAGAATGCAAAAAAAATGGATTTGTTTGAAGTTTTGTGTATGTTTAATAGTTAATTATTATTAATTTTATCAATTATATATATGCTTTAACTTTTTGAATAATTTTATTCCTTTTTTATATAAAATTTCATAAAATACCCTTGAATAAAAAAGTGGCATGATGTGAACTTGAAACAATGTCAAACTAGTCATTACTCAAGGTCATTTTACAACGTAAGGGTATATCGTGAGTTTAGAATTTTTTTAGGGGTATTGTAACACCCCTCTCAAAAAATCACGTAATAATCACTCACATTAACAGATAAATAAAATGTCTTATAGCGGAAGGATAAACCACAATATTAAAACTCACTAGGGTGTCACCTGCCATTACCCGCCCATGCGAGTAACGAAGCAGCAACCAAATCCAAACAACTAAAAATAACAACGCTACTATACCGCTGTGACAACGAGATAACTCCTATACATCATACTAAGTTCATAATCATAATCATCAACAAGTGAACATCTACCCAAATCCCAAGTACATACAACTGTACCGTCATACAACCACAGACTGGAATCGTTATACAAATGAATTTCATGTGCAATAATTAAAGTAATCCTAACTACCCTGTGCCCGCACTTCGGCTTCGACGGAGATCAGCAACCTGTAAAATAAGTGTAGTCTCAATGATAGACGCTGAGTATGCCGGGCCTGGACCCTATTGGTCACTTGTCATTTTTAACCATCTTGATATTAGATTGATGTCATGCTTTACCATTTTACAGATATAATAAATACTGTAGCAACATGCATGATTATATAACCATCCATCCAATCCAAACAGTCATTTATAAATATAAACAGCACGGTCACACATCATACAATACAATAGCATTGATAATCCATACGTCGTATGTTAACATCATAACGTATTACAACACTCGGCCCCCCGGACCCTCACATATCATTTGGTTTGGTTAGCACTGTCGGGCGTCAATTAGGACAACCCGAAATATACTCACTTGGACGGTAGTCCCACGTACACACAAGGTGCTCATTGCCCTGATCATCCGAAGACTCCGGGACTATTTCACTTTGCCTTTGTAAAGGCGTCCATTTAGGTGGCCAAAGGCCTGGTGCCAACGGTAGCACACTCCGCCTGATGATCTATCTAGGTTCATTGAAATACCCCAAATAAATGAACCATTTAAACCATGGTAAAACACAATAAAACACTAAGACACGGTTTGAGCAAAAACATGCTCTAAGCTTGGAGTGAACTTGGTTAGGACCCAAAGAGCCTACCAAGACTTGATAATATTTAATTATGACTTAATAAGGCTAAATAAGTCCTTAGGAAGCTTTGGAAGACAATGAAACCAAACAAAACACAAATAAATACCTTAAAGTCAATATGAGCAAAAATGTGCTCTAAGCTTGGGATAAGTGTGTATAAGACCTAATGGTCATACCTATACCTTATAAATATGTTAATGAACATATTAAATCAATTACTAAAGAAAACCAAGCTTGAAAACAAGTTAAAACACAAAATGTGCTTTAAGAAGTCTTAAAGCACGTTTTTGAAAAATTGTCTTGTAAATGAGTTTTGAATGGCTAAATGTCCATCATTACTCTTTAATTAACATGTGTACTATATAGTATCACATTTGGGTGGCTATATCAATGGGAAATCAAAAATTTCACAACAATGTGCCTTGTTTTCATGAATAGTAACTTTTATAAGTTAGTTTGTAAAATATGTTATCATAAGTAATTAAATTGGCAAATAAAGTCTAAAATACCCCTTGCTACTATTTGGGGCCGGTTTTCTCATAAGGGAATGAGTCATCCCTTTGTTAAATTGATAAGATAGAAATTGATAAAGTAAAACACTATTTACTTTACTTAAATATCTAAACTAACAAAACTTATCTTCATTCTCCTTTCCTTCTTCATTTCCCACGGTTACAAGGCTTCCTCAACCTCTCTTCTTTCTTCCATTCACGGTTTGGAATAGTGCTCACCAAAGCTCCACCTTCCATTGGCAATAATTCTTAGCTCACTTAACCAAATCAAGAACAAACACCACCATTCTCTTCCTCTCATCAAGCTCTTCATTCCTACCTTCTCAAAACTTCAAGAACACCATTTCGGTGCCATGGAGTTCCACCATTGAAGGAGCTTGAGCTTATATTTTCACATATTATTGTTCTCCTTTGCTTCAAGGTGAGGAAACTCAAAGAAAAATGGCATTTCCTTCATGTTTGTGTGATGTCCGAAAATCACCATTAATGGTGCTCATGTGTTGCTTTGTTCTAGCTCCATTTGAATCCTTCAAGGACTTGGTGGAGTCCTCTCTTGGTAGATATTCAAACTCCCTTCAAAGATCAAGGTAAAACAACTACATTAATGTTTTTGAAATAATGTAACCTAGGGTTTACAATGAGATGAAGCATAAAGCTTATATACTCATTTCAATATTGGTATATTGTTTAGTAGTTGACAAGGAAAGAAATGCCTTACCGGTTTTAAGAGGAAACAAGAAAGAAGTTTGAGTGGGAAAGAGGTAAATATGCTATCTCAATGTGGTTTAATGCCTTAGGAGAAATGAGCTTATAATGCTTGCTAAAACTACCTAAAGAGCAAATGGTGAATGACTTAGTAAGGTGTTCTCAAGGAGACTAGTAAAGGAACATATGTCCTGGTGTGTGTAATTGCAGGTCAAAGGCTTATGCATTGTGGAAATTCAGTGTTTAAGGATTATGCAATTTAAGGGCCTAAGAGCCATGTTATTTAAGGGCCTAAGTGCCAAGCAAGTTTAATTATGCACTATATTGTGATGTAGTGTAAATTTGGTGAAGTTTTGTGAGTGATAGTGTTCTCGATGGAATTAGGTGTTCTTGAGTATTTAATGGTGAAAACTATGAGTTTTGGAATGATGATGTGCTAAGAGAACCTATGGCGAAATTTGTAAAATGTATAAGGAGTTTTAAGTGTTTAAATGAGCTTTGGTGAACTAGGAATTGTTAGGTATGGATAAAGGTTTCACTAAGGAAGAAAATATGCATTAAGGTGTTCTAAGGTGCTACAAGGATTAGGTGCTATCTTGGAAGTTCTAGGAATTTAATGAGTGTTTTGAGAATGTATTTAAGTCTTGGAGAAGGTTGTTAAAGGTTTAGAAATGTTGATGTACAAGGAAGAAGTGATGTTTAGGTAAGATGTGAAAAAGGAGATTTAGTTAGTAAGAAAAGAAGTTTGAGAGATGATGTTAAGGTGTAGAGGAAACACCTTGGTATAGTGGTCATTATAGGTGAACTACCACTTAAAAATCTTAAGGAGAAAACATCCCAAGTGCTAGGAATTTTGTAAGAAATTTGTGAATGATAAGATGGTTTTGGTGAGTGATTTAAAGAGTTTAGCACATGGCTAAAGGTGTGTTTGATGTGCCAAATGATGTTAGGAAACATTATGAGGCTTTAGGAGAAGTTTGGTGAAATTGGTTAAGTGTTTAAAGACTTGGAAATTGAATGTTTTGCCGTGTCCGAACTTCCGTCCGGACATGGAAGTTCGGACAGGCTCTGTTGGGTAAAGGATTTTCTCATTCTCGAACTGTGTCCGAACTTGGGAAGTCCGGACACAAGTTCGGACGTGACTGTTTCTATCTGGGATTACTCTCGAACTGTGTCCGAACTTGGGAAGTCCGGACACAAGTTCGGACGTGTGTATGGTTTTCAGTATTAGGTCGCGGCTTGTGTCCGGACTTGGGAAGTCCGGACACAAGTTCGGACAAGGCACTGTATGGACCAAAATTGTTGTTTTAAGGTATGGAAATGATGTGTAATGATGGGGATTGATAGGTGATGATGTTATAAGGTTGTTAAGGACATGTTAGGTGAGTTTTAATGGCAATTAGGTGGGTGAAAAGTTGTATTAAAATGTGAGGGTAAAACAAGTTAAAAATGTTAAGTTATGTAACTAAGTTAACGGGGAGAAGTATAAGCATTAGACCTTAAATAATCATGCTACCCCGATGTTAATAAAAATACATGTAATGTTATCAGTTGTTCGAGAATTGCTCGAGGAACATAAGTGGACGTGGTAAAGTGGACTCCGGTGACAGGTATGGTTTTCTTGCAACCTGTGTCCTACCAGATTACACCGGCTTGTATGCCAATGTGTTTTACTGAGTGTTTGCCACCTTGTAAGATTAAAACATGTAATGAGTTTATAGTAATTCATTTATGTGGCGAATTTGGCCTCCGATACCATTTAATCTCAAATATGTGTTAAACCTTAGCTAGCCAAATCTAGGAACACATGAGTGATCGGTATTCGGAGTTGACGGCCCAAACCTTGGGAACGTGCTAACCACGGCTATGTGTGAGTTAGTTGGACATTGTTGTTGTATGAAAGTGTGTGAACCTCCCTTGTGTGCTTAACTCGGTTATGATACCGTATGGTGTGTGGATGTGGTAGGCTCCATAATGGATCTCTAACTAGTTATTTATAAGTGTATATGTACTAATGGGGGGTGAGGAGTCCGGTTGTTCCGGCCACGCGTGTGATGGACGGGAGTCGATATCATATCCGGTTCGGCTCTCTGTATAGGTGGTATTCCAATTTGGTTTCTACCTTCCCTTAGCTTATCCAAAGCTAGTTACTGACTCACGTCGGGCCACAGGGGCATACGAATGTTATTTCGGTGTGCTTGGGATCACTGTATCCGACACACCTTGGGTATAAGTTAACCGTTCTATATAACTGGACGGTAACGAGGTTGGTAACGAGCTTAACATGGGATTGGCAAAAACCCCTAGGCTCACATGGTATACTAACTATGGTGGAAGGTTCCTTGTGAGAACCGATTTTATGGTGTTATGTAATGTTATGGTGCTATGCAAATTCCCTTGCTATGCTATGGTATATATATATATTGGATGTTTTAAATGAATGCGATGTCATCATATGTACGTCGAAACAAGAAAGGTTTTGTTATGTTTTGTTATGTGTGGAATGAGATATATTGTAGGACATGGAGTGTGTGGATCATGGAAATGAATCCCGGTTTGTGGCAGGAGGCGTTTAAGGATAACCCGATTAATGGGTACATGTCGTTCGTTAAGGAAGTAGCTCCGTTTTAGAGGAGAGCCACTCTAGGGTTTAAGGAATCATTGGATGGTTGGTTAAGTGTGGATGTGTTGGTTATAGGTTGAGCCCATTGAGGCGAAATATTATGTGTTGTATGTTTATGGCCTGTATGCATGATTTAAATATAATCAACTGCATGCTAAGACGACAATTAGTTGTGCGTGGCCCGG
This sequence comes from Limonium bicolor, assembly GCA_023374045.1. Taxonomy (NCBI): domain Eukaryota; kingdom Viridiplantae; phylum Streptophyta; class Magnoliopsida; order Caryophyllales; family Plumbaginaceae; genus Limonium; species Limonium bicolor. The sequence goes on from CM041781.1 coordinate 282,585,729, forward strand.
TAGCATGTGGGCTGCGGGATTACCATACCAGCAAAGGTGCTGAGCCCCTTGGGGGGCCACCCTTTCTCTCCTTTTCTATTTCAGGTACAAGGAGCTGGAAGCCGTTCGAGAGTAGGACGGGGTAGATGTTTGTACATGGGTAGCCATTTAATGGCGTAAGCATTGTAGGCGTAGTAAGTCCGAAATTGTTATCGGCATTAGTTTGTAAATACTCGGTACAGTGGGAACGTATGTAATAATAAATGTTGGAAACGGAATAAGGATGGTATTGTGTAGTTGCTCGGAAATCTAGTCCATCAGACCGATACAATGTACATGTATTAGCCTTGTTAGCCACGTGGGTGGTTAACGGCGTGTAACACCATTGAATTAAGTAATGTGATGAGTTGAATTTTCCGCTGCAATTTGATGTTATGTGTACGGTGGTAGGTGGGGTGTTACATTCATTCAAGATTAACTAGGGTAAACCCGATACGGGATAACCCAAGAGATCTCTACGCGCGACCAGCAGCCAGTGACTGTCTGGATTAAGGTACATCATCACATTCATTCACACTCCACTGTAAACTTCATTAGTTAGGTAGTCAGTTACAGTTTTAATCATGGAGACATTCACTTATTTTGTTGGCTGCCCTATGGGTCTTACACATGCCTAGAATGATACTAGGTAGTATTTATGTTCGAGTTGAAGCTCTAGGGATCGACAATGTCGTGTCCCATCCCTAAGTGTTTTACTTAGGTTATAACTACATACTTGTAATACTTTGCGTATTAGGTCAGGCAACGATAATTCCAATCACACGTCTCGCATATGTAGTTTTATATAAGTCGATCTATAGTCAACGTAGTATTAGTCCTGTAGGACGTTCGTGCATAAGTTAATAATGCAGTAACACAAATATCCATCACACACATAATCACATACATACATCCACACAAGTTATTTGTCAAACAAATCCGAGCCCGAGGAATTCCTCAGGACAACTCGGATCAAACCCCTTTACATACCGTTCACCGTGCCCAAGGTCGCGCAGTGTAGACCGCTAGGGCTATCGAGCGCGCACGTCTGAATGGCGATCTAACAATACGAAGAACGCTAAGTGTCAATCCACATGACATTATGATTCAGTATTTCCGAATAACATCTGTAACCCTGATAGTACAACTGTTATGAGTTACGGTATCGTTATCTTTAAGCTCCTTATTCGTAGTGTGAGTTAATACTCGGTTTACAATGGAGTATGGAACCTTACATTATACACTTGTTATTTTTCATTCAAGGTTTGTTTATCATACCAAAATCGTATATTAACTATAGTGTTTTTATGTCATTGTATACTATGGTTTGTACCTTTATTCTTGACGTGTATTTATATATACACATGCGCTCAGTATGACAGTTTTAATAAACTATGGTTTGGACCACATAATATTGTTTAGTGTTACACTTATTTCATAATGTCACATAGTATGATATTTTATGAGTCATTTAACTTTATAACATATAGGTTTGATAACTATATGTATGTACCGGAAATAATGTACACATATGATACACATGTGCTCCTTATTTATATAATTCTCATTGATCACAATATAATCACATACTTATAACATGTCATAGATACTTAATTTTATAACATCAAAAACTTTGTAATAGAATATAATCCAAGGTTTTATAACACTTGTTATAATTACCGGTAATGCATATCTTGATTCCATTTCCCATCAAATCCCATACTCTCAATATTCCAATTTCACCACTTACTTTATATCATACTGCATTCATCATACATTATAAAATTTACAACTATATTGTATCTTAATTCCCACTGCAACTCAGCTACACAGAAGCAACCTATAAATGAAATCTGCAACAACAACTACACATCTCTTCTTGGTTCTTGTTCCTAGTTAATTCAACTGGGATTTACTTCTTTCCCACGGCATTTACCCAACTAGTTATGGGTATCAACCATGCTTTAAACCAAAATCATCCCGCTTAATCACTCACCCTTCTACTGTACTCCATTATACAGAAACAGCAGCTAGCTGAAACTGAAATCACATTCAGTGATATGCCTCTCCATTCCTCCCCTTGCAGTTCGATTATCAGTTTCTAATCCCATCCCAATTTCCTACAGATTCACAAAGCTCTTATTCCATTAGTGTTTCAGCTGTACAGAGACATGGTTACAGAAAAAAAAATGAAACCAAAACAGAAATTGAGTTTCTGTTTGGTTCTTTCTGGTGGTGAATTATTCTAGCCTCTACTCTTCCCCTAAAGTGTTTGTATCTTACTTGAGTGTATTAGTTAAGTTCTAGGATCATTTACCATTCAACACAGCCCTTGTAAGCCCCCTGTAATGGGGTTACACAGAGAGCACAGGTTTCAGGAAGGAAAACTGAAACCAGAAACTACTTTTCTGTTATCTTCTCTTCTAGCCCTTTCTGTTTGCTCACCAATCTGACTTCCGGTTTCTCCCAAGTGTTCACACTCTTAGCCAAGTCACTTACAAGGTTTTAAGTTCGCTCTCAATCCATTAACACACCAATACAACACCTGTACACAATTACACCGAAAACAATCTGCTAATGGAAAATCTGAAAGACTCAATTAGTGTATCTCTTTTATACTCCTTCAGTTAGATTATTGACTGATTCTAATTCTCCCAATGGACATGTCCACCTAGTGGATCATTTTAGCAACATTTTAGATCTCATATAAAGTCACTTCAACTTCGTTAACTCCCCTGAAAACTCTTTACACAGAAGGCTCAAACCTGTCCAAACTGTGACCTGATCTGGTATGATTTTATTTCCTTCTTGTATGTTTGTTTTGTCCCTCGATCTGGTTCCTACTTCTGCCTAAGTGTTTACCCACTTACTAAGCACTTCATCAGTAGTTTTAAGTCTGAGGCAACCAAAATAAACACTCATGTAACTCCTCTACAAGGATCTGAAAACTGAACAAAAACCTATAAACCTGGAACCATGAAAACTGATATACATAATTATATATTTTTCTACTGTTTTAGTATGTCAAATGACTCCTCTTGGTTGTCTAGCTGTCTAATTACATGTCTTAACATTGTTTTAATTTTAAAACAATCCCAAACAACTTTGCAAGTGTTACAGTATCATCCTCATACTGAACTAGGAACTAATCAACCTGAAACAAGGCTGAAACCTGAAACTGGTATTTCTTTCCTCTTCTGTTTTTCTTTCCACCTATTGATCTGGGTTTTACTTTCCCCCTCATTACCTAGCCACTGGGTTAAGTGTTTTATTAAGGTTTCAGTCTCAAAGCAAACCCCAAAACAATACTGTTAATGTTGCAGAAATCCAAATACTAAACTGGGAAGAAGCTGAAACATGAAACTGATGAATTCTCTGTTAATGTTGCAGAAATCCTATCTTCCCAACTTGCTTAGTGATCTGTTTATGTATCTTAATACAGTGTTAAGCTCTTACACAACCATTACAACTCTCTTATCCTCTGTAACATAGTTATACCGAAACACAAGTTTTCTGAAAGTGGACTAAAATCAAAAACTGATACTTTCTCTTGATTTGTTCTTTGTCTGTTTTCTAAACTCATTTACAACTCCTCCTAGTTGTTGTACCCACTCAGTATATCAAGACTTTAAACTTAAGAACAAACCCAAAGCAGCTTTGTTATTGCTACTGAAACGTGTAACAGATCTGAAGTTTGACAGATTTCGTTTCTGTTTTCTGGTCATGAAATTAGTTTTAGAGATTGCTCACCACTGTGATACCTTAGCTGCCTCCCCTTGTTGATCTATGGCATCTTAGTTAAGTATTTAGGTAAGGGTTTTAAACTTAAAACAACTTAGTACACACTGATAACTCTACTGTAATTCCTTTATACAAAAACTGATAAAATGCAAAACAGCAAATGTGACTTTCTCTGATTCTGTTTGGTCACTAACTTGGTTCCCAATCTCTCCTCACGTTTCCTAGCTTCCTAGTCAAGTGTTGTGATATAATCTTACCCTCAACAATGTGGTTACTCCTACTGAAGCATGTTCATACAGAAACAAGAAACTCATAAACTAAAGACTGAAACCGAAACAGGAGAATTTTAGAACCTGGAATCATCACTGGACTATTCTCTTATTTGCTCACTGTCTGTTCCTCTAACTGCCTTACGATTTATACCAACATACTTACTTACCTAGTTAAGTGTGCTAGGAAGTTTCTAAACCCAAAACAATCTTGGTGATGTTATAGAATTATCCTCACACAGAAATTAGGAACTGAAAAGAAACTGAAACTGTAAGATTGATATACTCTCCTCTGTCTCTTTTATTTATTCAGGAATTTGACTTTCAGTCTCCCTCCAACCTTTCTTACCTAGTGAATAAGTGTTTAGTCCGGGTTTTTCCTTATAGACTGACCCAAGACAAATCTGTTAAAGCCACTGGATCTCCCAATTCTGAGCTGATAAGAAACTGATGTTATAAACTGATGTCTTTTCTTCCATGTTTTTCTTTTCGTTTGTTCACAAATTATATTTCTAGGTCCCCCAGGTTGTCTAACTACTGATTTAAGTGTCTTAGCAAAGCTTTAACTCAAAACAAACCCAACACAGCACTGTTAACTCCCATGAAATCTCCCTATACAGAACCGGCAATACTGGGAAAACTGAAACACAACTTCAGTTCACTCCTCCACTCTTAGTGCATCAGATGGTTTTCTTTTTTTTTCTTTCTTATTAAACACTCCTGAGGTGTTTATAAACTAGTTTGGTGTATTAGCAAAGTATTAGGAACATCATTAAATCAATGAGACCCTTATAACTCCCCTAGAGTAGTTGTACAGGAGCGAAATCAGTTTTGAAATCTGTACAGAATACTCATGTAGCTTAGTACCTTGAGTTATTTCTTTGTTTTGGAGTTGGATTCTCCTAGTAATTCCCTGGCACAATGCAAACTCCCAAACCCTTGAACTTTCGACCTCCACTGGAATGATTACTCACGTGTTTAACTTTGACAAACCAGAAAGGAAACAAATGATGAGCTGGAGTACTGCAGGAGGTTTTACCTTCTGGTTATGTTCCAGCAGAGAAGTTGAGCAGCTTTAATCCAAGATAAGTTCGAGAGAGCCTAGAGGACTGCATGCGAGGTTGATGCATGACAGGAAGACAAGGAGAATTGTTAGAGTAGTCTTCAACAGTCTTGGACAACAGAAGAATAGAAGGGCAATTTAAAAGGGTCTGTTCTAGTTTACCTGAAGCTGTTTACCAAGCCAGTGTTGGTTCTTTAACAGTTTCGTTTTTGGCGAAGATGAAACAGCTTGCAAGGAGACTTGCTATACTAAAAGAGTGGAGTTTTCGATCAGGAACAACAGGAGAATAGAAAGGGCAGGAAAAAAAAAGAAACGCAGCCATGAAGACTTGGCTTACCTTTACGCATGAGCAAAACAACAGAGGCTTTAAACTTGGGGTTGTCGTGGCATGTAGGCCAGGAGAAGGATCACTGGGGCAAGGATGTAAGTCAACTGATGGAAGCAAGGAATAACTGAATACAGGGACTTATTAGTCGATAGTGGGGTGCAGTTCCACTGAACATTTTATGGAAGTTTGAAAGAAATACAATGAAATACCCCTAATCTTTAAAATATAATTAAATGATCTATTAATGATCTAAGATGATTATTAAACATCTAAATATTATTGGGGAACAATCTAAAAGATCTCAACAAGGCAAAACACGCCTTAAGATCGGTAAAGCCAAAAATGTGCTTTAAGACACCATAAAGATTGTATAACCTCAAATAGGATCCAGAGTGGACTCCTAAGTATTATAATGAATCAAGGAACACAATAAAACCATTCTCAAAGAGAACTAAGCTCAGGAACACCCTGTGACACAAAAATGTGCGCTAAAACTCCTTAAAGCATGTTTTTGTGAGATTGCCTTTTAAATTGATTTTTGATGGGCTTAAAATTATAATTATCCTTAAATATGATATATAATCATATTATATCATATTAGGAATTTAATTCCAGAAATTTACGAATTTTTACAAATTTAATATTAAAATATTAATAAAACCCTAAAGTGGGGCCCGCATGAGTCAAATTGACCAAGTATGGTCAATGGTCAACTAATTGACCCACTTGGACCATGGCAGCCGGCTGGCAATAAGAGAGGAGGCTGCATAATTTCCTTGATTGACAATAATGCTACCTAATGCATTTACTTTTAGAAAATAATGTTACTTTTTACATTATTTCAAACTTTACTTACTTTTCCCACCTTCTCCTCCTTCCTTGTCCGATTCCACACTGCCCAGCCGAGTTCTCCTTCTTCCTTGGAGCTCTCAAGACTTGTTCTTGAGCTTGGAAGACAAACCTAGCTCCTAAGCTCCTAATGTAAGTGTTTTAATGTCATTTTTGGCTCTTTTTCTTCATCTCTTCACCACCAACACCTAAATTTCGTGGCTCATCTATTCCTATGGCTTATTCTCAGTGTTCTAAGGTTAGAACAAGAGCTAAACTCGGTTGAGACCAGTAGAGGGACCAAGGTTGTTCAAATCTACATTTTAAGGTAAAAATGTGCTTTAAGCTCATAACTTTTGATTCCCTTCGAGTTTGGCTGTGAAACTTTGGTCATAGCCTCATCTTCTTCTCCTTTTCATGTAGAATCTGTTGGTTAGTCATTTGGAGCAAGGGTGACCGAGATCCAAGAGAAATACTCTCTTTTAAGGCATTTTTCCAAGGTAAAACCTAATAACAAGGTAGTATTTCGAGATCTAACTATTTCCTATGTCAATATGGTGGATCTAACACCTTGTGGTGTGTTTGGTTCAGGTTGAAAATGCCTAGAACTTCCCTCGCATTTTTAAGGTGATTTTTGCCTTAAATCTTACATTAATTATTCCTTATGGTTAAGCTCAAGCTTGGAGTGTAACCATATCTTGTTTTTGTGTATTAAACATTTCTAAATCAAGTGGTGAATTTTCCTACAAGTGACCGAGCCTATACAAGGATAAATCAAGGTATAAACACCTTAAACTTATGATTTTTGTAATCTTTAAATATATATATATATAATGGCCGAGAGTGAATATACATATATAGGTCATATTGACCTAAAAATGTAAAAAAAATGGCTAAGATAAATTAAGCTAGTCATTTAAGAGATTTAATTAACATAATGGTCAAATTATGACATTATGTGGAAAAATAATTAAACCATGGAGAGGCCGAATATATATGCTATATTTTGAGACATTTATTGTGTAATTTATTTTCAAGATCAAGGTTGTAATAAGGCCATGTCATTAGGCCATTTTAATTTAAGTTTATAAGCTTATTTAGTTTTATTTATGCTTATAATTAAAGTTGGGGCCAATTCGTAATTATTAAGGAATTAGAAAAGCCGTGGGTAATTTAGAGCAATTTAGGGTTTTTAAATGAATTTAATAAAAAGTATAACATTTTATTAAGTTTTGGGTAAAAATTGTAAAAATAGAAAAGTATGGGGTGTTGTTGGTAATTACCGAAAGTTTGGGTCCCAATTGGTATTAGTAGTCAAAGTTGACTATGTAGGAGACCTTGACCAAGTTTGGAGAATTTAAGGAATTAAAATACTACCTTTATTAAGATAGTAATTAAATTGTAAAGATTTATAAGTCTTGGGGTGGTATTGTGATTTCCGAAAACTAGGGGTACTAAATGGAGCTTAGTACAAACCTTAGATTATTAGGGATTTTAGAAGTTGATTTGGGTAAATTTGGAGTTTATATGAATTATCTAGGTATACTATAAGATATTTCATAACATTGTTACACATGGGTAACATATGTGGTAAAACCGAGATTTAGAGAAAGTATAAGGTTAATAATGATTTTATAACCTTTTGGTATGGTTTGGTAATTTTTGGGATTATATATAAGGTTTTATGAAGATATATGTATAGTATATAGTTTTGGTGATATTAGAAACATATGTTTAAAAATGGAGTAAATTGGTGAAAATAGAAAGTTAAGTGGTGGAAATAAATTTAAAAAGACCATGGGGTCTGCTCGGTATTTTGGAGAAATTATAACTATGGTTATAATTATATTAAGGTTTAAGGATTATAATATAAGGTATACATTATAAGTGTAACAATGGAATATATTTTTGGGATTGATTTGTAAATTATGGAAGTTGGTGGGAATTAATTAAAAACCGAGAGTTTAAGTGCTGTTTGGATTTCATAACAAATATAACTATAGGTTATAATTGTTTTAATGACTTAAATGTCATAATATATGTTATATAACTATAATATAACATTATATAAATTATATAAATTATGTGGTGGATTTTGTAAATATTTGGGAATTATAGGTGCTGTTCGGAAATATTACTATTTTGGAATGAAATTTATAATATGGTTTTTATGTTATAAGAGCTATAACATTTATAATATAAGAGGTATTCATCAAAAGAATGAATATATATTATAATGACTTACCATATAATAAATAGCCCTATAATGCATATATAAATAAATATATGTCATAGTGTGGAAAATATAGTATAGTTCAATAACTATGTGTTACCACAATTAAAATGATATGAGATGAAGGGAAAGGAATTATAAACTTGGATATGGAATTCTAATGTTAAGAGTGTACATGAAATAATAAGGATTTATATAATGCAAAGTATTTGTAAATATGAATTATACAACATTACACTTGGAAAAAAACCTTAGAAAAATAAATACTAAAGTGAGATGTATAGTGCATGTCGAAGAATCATACATGCAATAGAGAAACAAACTATACGATCTACAAATATATGTTTAAGTTACATGCGATAACAAGTCCAACAATAAGTATGTTAATATACGAGATAAGACTACGCATGTAATGTAACACTTTTCCAATCTCGAGTTAAACCGAAAGCCCGACCAACATTGACAGTTAATAACGGGGGGTTAACCGGGAGTTATTAGTGACGGTACGGGGTACCGTAGAATTTTGTGTTGTTATACAGTATGCTAATCAGTAGCATTATGTATTGTATAGACTGTTAGAGACGACACACGGAGCATAGGATCTTGCTGATTCATACTCCACCGTAATACACCAGGGTGAACGGTATGTTATTTATGTGGCTTGATTGTCTCTGAGGACTTCCTCAGTTCAGACATTGTGTGAAAATCTGTGATAAGATTGAATGTCTGCTTGTGAATTAAATGCTTGAGTTGTGTATAAATGCTGCTTTACTATTACTGTCATGCGATAACAGTACCGTTCGTATATATGAACATATTATAAAACGAACTAGCGGCAGTGATGCTATCTTGTATGTGTAACATAAGGAACGTAAGTAAACGTTGTAGCATCAGGATAATAAGATATATATATTATCTGAGACTTAATATACGGAGCATTGGCCTCTTAAACGCCGCTCTCGTATCTAACACTGGATCCTGAGTCGACATACTTAGGATTGGACTAACGACCTTAGTCTATTGTGTTAAGGAAAGTAATAAAACGATGCGATGGTATAGATAAGTTATCAAGAGGATGTGGCTCTTGCTGTGAAATGTGGTCCATTACGATACTAGGATACCGTGTGGTAACCGTAAGTATCAGGATAGATTTCCAACGAACTACAGATTGTTCGTAGGACGGAGACTCTACCGCTGGAGGGCTACTGCCGTGGGTGACCCGCCAAAGAGATGGGTAACTTAGAGACACGTCGTTCTAATGAGACGCTGTCATTAGACATGACTGAACAATTACGAACGATTTTATTAACTCGTACATTAGGCGAACATTATTTGGGCGTGCATGCCAAAGACGAGAGTTCATACTCGTTTACAATTCTCGTTGTTTCGCCTTGTTGTTCATTGGTTATGCTGTGTGGTTATGTGTGGTATGTTGGTGGTGTTGATTGTATAAGCCGTTGTACTCATAAGTGTGTGTTGTGAATTGGATTAATTAAATAAACTGTACTTATATCTGTGTGTGAACTGGATGAGTCGAGTCACTGTGCTCGTGTGTGGATTTTGTGGATTGTTCGAACGAGTCGACGTACTCAACTATGAGCTTTCGGGTGTTGTTGGAGTGGAGTCTACATACTCATATAAGCGTTATAATGCTTTCAGTGGTCTATTACGATGCGATGTGTGGAGCCGGGGGCTTATTTATTATTTGAGTTTACTGCAAAATATAATGTTGCTTTACAGTTCTAATATGAAACTATTTGCATGAAAATGGTGTGCATGCTCTCGACCAAATAACTGAATGGTCCGAGGGTGCATGACAGTCAGGTAATAACATACTCAGCGGGGGCTGATTCCATACCACAAACTACCATTTTTGCAGGTATGCAACTTCCGGTGCCGGCAAAGAGAGTGACGCGCGGGGTAGTATGATTACAGTTATTCGAACATGCACTGTTGCATTTTGATACGAATCTAGAAACGTGTATAGGTTTGGACACTTAGAAAGCTCACTGTGAATGTATTATATTTTGGTTTGGGAGTTTAGATCTATCTCTTGTTGTCACTGCGAGAAAATGTTTCGTATGTAAGAATATATCAGGAAGTACGTTATTACTCGTATGGGCGAGTAAGAACGGTGACACCATAGTTGACTTGTTGAGATTACCGCTGCGATTATATTATTAAGTAAGAGATTAGGATCGATTAGAGTAGGGGTGTTACACTATAAGTTATAGATCAGAACATTGATAGTCCGGTTCGTCGACAGAGACTCTCGCATGATAAGCCTTTATTCGCTTCCCATGAGTCTGGTCATTCGGTATGAGGAGTATATTCTTCCTAATTCGACAAAAATTCTTGGTCGTTGTGTGGGAGCAAAAGGTTACAGTTGAAAGGTTCCTACAATTTCATAAAATTATTAAAGCATTAAAATACAATATGTATACTGAAAGATATGACAAACTTAATTAAACCATTAAAGAAAGCACAAATTACCTGCACATCTGCGTAAGAGTATGGGTCTGCAGACTGGACACTTGTGTTCGATCCAACTGGAGTAGTATCCTCATATGTTGGGATTGGTGGAGGATCATTCTGATAACTGGCAAAGGACCTGGAATGTGTGTCTTGTTCATCCTCTACTGATGATCGAGGGCCACTTTGCAAAATTCATTATCCACCTTTGAAGGGTATCCATTCACGGTCCATTCTACACACATCACATGAAAGTTTTAAAAAACTTAATGTCCATCCATACTACAATGAACATTGTTGATAATATTCATCCTAACTTTGGTAAAGGTTCATATACATAATCTAGTAAATGCTAAATATTTATAATATAGCTAATTGGTTGTCTTAGTGTTCTATTCTTTGACTCTCTCTATATATTATCTATTTATAATGATTTATATTAAAAAACGTTGAAAACATATCAACCTCCATATTCTCTTTATATACATATTATCTTAAATAAAAAAAATTCTACATTGACAGAAATCGAATGCACGACATCACACAAAACCTGGCCTGATTTTCGGTTGTCTGCAAGCGGCGTCGAAAGGGAAGGACACTACAACAAACGGCGAGGAGATGAACCACACCAGTTAATCAATTACAATCCTAATCAAATAAATCAACCAACAAACACATTACAACGTCAAATTAACACTAACACCATAAAGACTTAAAGAATAATGAAAAAAAACTAACTTGTTTTTAGTATATATATATATATACCCACGTATAAGGCCGAGCAGATGGGTGAGGAGAAGATGGAACTCACGGCGATGTGCGGGCGAAGGATGGCGGCGGAAGGGGCCGGAATCGGCGAGGGAAAGGTGGTGTTGGAGGGTGTATCTGTAACTATAATGAGGCGAAAACGTCGGTGTTAATATCAATTGAATAAATTGAACATATCAATTAAGCAAAGTAACATTTATATTGAATAAACTATATACAGGTCTACAATATTATCCTAACACATTAAATATCACTACATATCAATTTCACTAACCAAACAATTAAAAACTAGCTAAAAGACCAAGGAAACTAGTATAGGTATTTTGTCGAACACCTTGTGGGCGTACATATATTGTAGCCACAAATAAAAAAATTAGTATACTTTCAAACATACAATTCATTCATCACGTATCCAAACGAATAAATATTCAATTATTCATGAATTGTACCAACAATTTAACCTAAAATTTGCTAAAAACCGGAACGATAAACAACCCTAAACTCATCTTTTTTTGGACTTACTGTAAGTCCGACGGAGTCGGAGACGTGGACTTCGGTGGTGAACTGAGTAGCAACGGTGGCGGCGGCACGAGCGGTGACGGTGGGAGGTGGCGAGAGGCAATGGTTCACGATGGTGGTGCAAAGTAGTACTGATCATTTCTTTACTAGTCATTAATCACACTTCACACGATGAGATTAATTTAACTAAAGAAAGTTATGTGCAATTTGTTTTCTTGTAGATTCAGCTGCATCAGAAGATGACTATGCTGACATTTGACCCATGAAAGTAAGATAAATCTTAATTTGTTTTTATAATGGTTTACTTGCCGTTGTCAACAACTTGCAACGGTATGTAGTGTAGATAATCATTGACGTCCGGAGTTTTAATTTAATGGATGATATAATGAGACAAATATATGAAACCGAGTTCGCTTAGGTTTACAAATCCAATGACACACGTATCTCCATCAATTCTAAATGAAATATGAATGCTTCCAATGTTTCTATTTTCAATAAATGGAAAAAGAGGAGGAGGCAAGTAGGCCAAGGTTAGCGCCAGGCTCAGCAAAATTGACGGACGCGTCGAATTCTCTGTCACTAACAGATGACAAAAATTGTGGTCGTTAAAAAATTGGTTTGGGTTTAATTAAGTTTTCATTTTTCATCAAAGTTGGGCTAGCCATCCTATCACCTACCGAACTTTTCTTTATTTTCATGTGAATGTGCTAACTGGGAGGATGTAACATAGGTTACTGTTTGGTATGGGGAGGAATAAAGTGAAGATCGATCTTCTAATATAGCCTGTGGATCAATTAAGAAACAGTTCATGGCGCCCCACGTCCCGACGGAAACGATCAATCATAGTCAACAAAGACCTATTAGCAATCCCAACCTTTGTTATGTCCCTTTTTCAATTACAAAGTTCAGTCACCAAGGAACATATAACTCCATATAAATTCTCCTCCTTCTAGTGGGGAGGAGCAAAGGACAGAAAACCCATGCATCCTACACTATAATTAGTAAAGCTCTCAAGGATAAGCAGCTAGCTGTGGCACCTTAAAAGTCTAGACCTCAACCTCCTGTAGCAATATGTAATATTTCAATTGCATGGTGGTTCCACTCTATTAAAAAAGGTACAATCCTCGCTACAAGAAAAAGACGTTTTTATCTACTGATGAATTGTTACTACACATATATTGGTATCTAAATTGGATAATTGTCACTGCTTTTAGATGTTATTAACAAAGTGGTTGCTTTTGTGCTACCATAACGACAATGGTAGCTAAATTTTTAGCCAGTAGCTTAATGTCTACCGCCTTACAAGATTGCTACCGTCAATAGTAACTATTTTATCTTTCATTCTAGTGGTTTTAGTAAAAGTAATTTTGCTACCAATATCGGTAGCTAAATTAATGAATTGCTACTACTTGGTTGATGTTAATTCAATCATGGTAGCTATTGTGCTACTATTTGAGCAACGTTAGCAAAAAGATTCTAATCAATAGCTAACTAGCTACTATCTTAAAGTTACTACGACCATGTAGATTTTTGATAATTGTGACTTTATTGATGCAAAAATGTAGATAAGTTAAATTATTGCTACTAACACTTTATTACGGTTGCTATTGTGCTACTATTTTAGCTATGATAGCAAATGTTTTTAACAAGTAGCAAAATTGCTACTATCTTAAGTTTTAAAATTGCTACCGACTAATAATGCCGATGAAATTTCAGTTGATATTGTGCTAGAATATAAGAAATGATAGCTAATATTCTTAAGCGTTAATAAAATTATTCTTTTCTTATAACTTAAACGTGTGGTTAATACATAATTTAAAATACTAACCTACATTGTTGTTGCCACAGTGGATATATTATCTTCTTATATAACTATTTTATATTTTTTATTTTTTTGTTCAATATAGTACCTTTAGTATATTTTACTTCTTACCTTTTAGTTATCAAAATTTTAAAAAGAACTTTAAGTAAACAAAATTTTTCTAATTTAACAAAATAAATTAAAACTACGTACAACTACAAAAATTAATTTATCATAAAAGATATACGTAACATAATATATCTTTTATACTTATAATATTTTTACTTTTCAAAGTATCACATTTATTAATAAATTATAAAAAAGAGTACAAATAATAATAATTTAAACTTTAAAATTTAAAAAATTAATATAAATTGGCTGTCAAAATAATTTAAATTAGTAAATGATATATAGTATATAAATTTTAAATTTTGTGCAGTTTTTACACATTTTACTATATAGTTCATTTAATTTAAAAAATCACATAAATTAATATAATATACAAATATAATAGATAATAACAATTTAAATTAGTTGACGTGTTGGATAAAATTTACAAAATATATACAAACTATACATATAAAATTTATGAATGTTTAAAATTTTAGTAAATGTGTTTTATTTTTATTATACAATTTTAAGCTAACATATACTTTTATTTTTATTATTTGAACCGTACAATTAATGTTGTAATATCATGTAAATTAAAATATGAATATGGCTTAGTTAGACCAACATCTATTTTTAATAATTTTTACATATCAAATGTTCAATTATATCTCGGCAAAAAAATTAATTTATATTTAGAGTATCAAACATTCAATATATACATGTAGTATATATAAATGTTGTGAAAAACTATTATGACCCAATGGTTAAGGTAATATTTATCTAGCCCATGCACACCACATGTTGCAGTATCGATTTCTAATATGTGCATATTTTAGCACACTAGTCTAAATTAAACAAGTCTTTTTCTTGTAGTGCCTATCCAATATGAAAACATTAAAGTTACTTAACTAAACACGTTTTGTCCACTATTATTTCCTTGCATAACACAAACACTTCCTTAGTAGATTAGGATTGAGATACTACTAAATCAATAGAGACCTCTTATTTTAGGTTGCCAAATACGAGATTGTTTCGATGCTAACTAGATTTATTTACTGTTGCTTATCTACTTTTTAGATTTGTTATTAACTTCGTGAAAAGTCACCTCTCATAGATGTTATAACTAACTAATCTATACATGCTCTAGCTAGCTCGCTCCTCCTAATTTTCTTTCTATCAACATGCGATTATAAATTCAAGCTCCCATTAAGTTCATTCATTGTCCAGCAACATCTCATCGGCCTAAAATATTTGTAAGTATTTCGCTCTTTTTTAATTTCTTGCTTCTTCTTCTTTATTTTTTCTTTTGAGATGGTGAGCCATCATACAAGTAACCAATCTATACTCGTGGCCGTATCTGAATATCCAGCTAACTATTGACATTAATACCAACAAAAGAATATACGACTGTACTTAAATATTATTGTCAGCACGTGTTTCCACATTGTATTAGCCATACATTACGGGTGATGAATGTACTTGACACCTCACCATTAAAATACCCCTTTTGACACCTAACGAATTGTTGATACTATATACTCTACACATTGTTCGATTGAATTCTTGATCTTTATGCAGTTCCTGTCGACGAATTAGACACGTACACTACAGTCTCTTGACAAAGCAAAGTATAAATCCAACAAAGACGACGACGAGAAATGTGAGTGGTGGTCTTCTTATCCATGCATTCCTCTTCTTCCACATCCGTCCGTCTCTCTCTTTTTGGGTCCCGCGCGCTATTGTACAGTTGTTCTCTTCTCTCACGTTAAGGAATCAATCAATTACTACAAATTTACAACACGGCGCGGTGAATTTCGGTTATGCTTTCAAATTTCAGCCCAAACCTAACATGAAATCAAAGTAGTAGCTCCGTTTAATTTAAAATACTGTTGTGTTTGCATCATTGTTCTTCGTCATCTTGTGATGTTGCTGCCCTGCCCACCCCATCTCATATAGAGGCGGTGGTGGATTTCAATTTGAGTTTGAATTTGAACTCAAAGGTTCTCTATTCAGAAACCAGATACACCGTTCTGAGATATCCACGGGTCAACTCTAACTTGGGTGTGGAAGAATTAGAGATGGAGAACCAGAGAAACAACAATGGCGAACTTACCGCAACAGAAGCAGCAGCAGCAACAATCGCCACTACTGCGGCGCCTGCAACGACACAAGCTATTACCATTAAAGGTATTATTCGTCTGATTATGTCCCACATCGATGACAACAACGGAAGCAACGGTGAAAATAAAAAGGTTATATCACTCGGGATGGGAGACCCCACTTCTTATTCATGCTTCACTACAACCACAACTGTGCAAGACGCCGTCGCCGAGACACTCTTGTCCGAGAAGTTCAATGGCTATGCTCCTACTGTCGGTCTCTTTCAAACACGCAAGTAGGTCGCCGCTTGTTCCCTCCCATCTCTCTCAAATTTCGTCTTTCCAATTCGTGAAATGCTAATAATTACTTTAATTTGTGAAATTCAATCTGAATGAAGTTGCTGAAACTATCCAAATAGATTAGACCGTATTTAATATTGCTTTGATTTTTGAAACAATCTAATCAAATTATAGGGCGATTGCTGAGTATCTGTCAAGGGATCTTCCCTATGAATTATCAACGGAGGATGTATTTGTTACATCAGGCTGCACGAACGCAATCGACATAGCACTGTCAATCCTCGCCCGTCCAGATGCTAATGTGTTGCTCCCGAGACCAGGATTCCCAATCTACGACCTATGCGCTTCGTTTCGAAACGTGGAGATCAGGTACTTTGATCTTCTTCCTGATAAGGGATGGGAAGTTGATTTCAATGCAGTTGAAGCTCTGGCTGATCAGAATACCGTGGCTATAGTTGTGATCAATCCTGGGAATCCTTGTGGGAATGTCTACTCTTACCAGCATTTGAAAAAGGCAAGCAAGGAACTAAGAACTCGCTGTATTGAGCTACAAAATTAAAGGGGGGGTTTTTTGAATGAATGAAATTGATCATGTGAAATTTAAAATGTAATGTCAGATTGCTGAAATGGCAAAGAGGCTTGGAATTGTTGTGATTGCTGATGAAGTGTACGGTCATCTTGCATTCGGACGAACCCCGTTTGTTCCCATGGGAGTTTTTGGGTCAATTGCACCTGTTCTTACTCTTGGATCACTTTCGAAGAGATGGTTGATTCCTGGTTGGAGACTTGGCTGGTTTGTAACCACTGATCCTACTGGGATGTTTAAGAACCCAAAGGTGGTTTGCTTTTTACCTTTTAAACTTTTACTGGATACTGCCTGCCAGAATGAATCTAACTAACTATTACAACTCGAGTTTGGTCATTAATTCAAATTCAACAATTCCTTTGTCATATCAGATCATTGAACGTTTGAAGAAGTACTTTGACATCTATGGAGGCCCTGCAACATTTATTCAGGTAGTAATTCTACTCTGTCCTTCCTTTCTACATAAAGTAATTAGTAGGCTTAATTCAATCCCAAGACTTACTCTCCTATTCTTGTGTGTTATTTTGTTGACAGGCGGCAGTGCCACGCATACTTGAACAGACAGATAAGGTTTTCTTCAGAAGGACACTTAATTTACTGAAGCAGACATCAGACACCTGCTTTAACATGATAAGCGAAGTTCCGTGCTTAACTTGTCCTTACAAACCACAAGGATCAATGGCTGTGATGGTAAACCCCAAAATATTGAATAAATTGATGGTTCACACTAATTTGGTTGTTTACGTGGATCATTCAACAAAGCCTCAAGAGTGTGTTTTGGCTTCTTCTTTTTTGGTGAAATACTTCAGGTGCAGCTGAATCTGAATATGTTAAAGGATATCTCGGATGACATTGACTTCTGCTTTAAACTAGCCAAAGAAGAGTCCGTGGTTATTCTTCCAGGTAATAAGAGTAAGTAATACAGCTGGATTTGGTATGATGATGAAGGGTGTAATTTAAATCTGGGATTTGCAGGAGTGGCTGTTGGTTTAAAGAATTGGATCAGAATCACATTTGCTGCGGATCCAAATTCTCTGGAAGAAGGTTTGATGAGGTTGAAATCTTTCTGTCAACGGCATAAAGTTGAACAACAACCGCAACAGCAAAATGGCAACAATGACTGGGAATGCCTTTAGATTACTCAAGATATACATACATATATTGATTTTTTTTTTCTTCTTCTGTAATCAATTAGTGCATTGTTCACAAGAAAAGAATAAGTAGGAGCCCGTTATGGCAATCATCTGATAATGCCTTGATCTCAAGAAAAATATATATAAAGCTGTCACTATACAATTTAGAAGAGAAGACTGTATCAAGTATCACCATAGCATAATAACTACTGCAACATTTTTCTCATAACCATTGAGGATGGTTGTTTTTAAACCACGTGTTAAACATAAGAATGTTTGTTAAAAAAGGGTATGTGCCATGTGTTACCTCAAACGAAAAAGGGTATATGTGAAAATTTTGCTTTTAAGAAATGATCTCGTGTGAGATTCTTCACGGCAGCCAATACGGTTGGGGTCAGTTTTCAGATTAGCTTGTAAAATGAGTCATATAACTCTACTTTTTATGAGATTAATTACTAGATCCACGTTTATAGCTCAATTCTAATAATTTATTCTACTTGATTTTCATCTAACTAAATTAGAGAGAGTTGAGTTAGGAGCTAAATATTAATGCAAATTCTTGTCTATATATATAGTCAACATGCCTCTATTGGTACTTCTTTTTTTTTTTTTGTAATTGTATATTTTTCTATTTTAGTCATAGTTATACTTTGAGTAAAATTGATTGTAGTTTATTCCAAACTGTAATCTAACTGGCTTTAATCAAATCTTTCTGCGGAATCAACCTTATATGAGTTCAGTGCTAATTTTATTTTTTATATAATTATGACTTTCATTCATAAAACACGTAGTGATTACAGTATCAAGCGCATACATCGAAATTCAAGCGCCCCCACCCTCGCCCTTTGTCTCTCGTAAGTTGGTTGGTAGAGGAGTGATATCCTCAAATCAAAGGTTCTGGTTCAAAACTTACACATCTATAAAAAAAATTGCCATTGAAAAATGTAATGAAACACGATTGCTCGATGGAAAATTATGACAGAACAATCAATCCAGTGTCGTACTGAGTTCAGTGCTAATCTATATAGCAAATGACGAAAAAGTGTATTTTTTAAACATATATATATATATATCCCCCCATTGAAAAAAAGCATAAAAAGTGTATTTTATAAAAGGAAAACTAATATGCTCTAGAATTTAAATCATACAATGTATATGGAAGTCAAATTTGTACGTACATCTGAATGCTTACTATCTGCTTGTATTCATATATTTTTATTTTAATATATACATTGTTTTGTGAATAGTTTATGTCATTGTTTTCTATTTTTGGGTGTACACTTAGTCATGGCTAATTGTACAATTTTTTTAAAAATATATACATATAAAAACTATACTTTTAATGATTTATCTAAATATAAAAACTATATTTTTATGATATGAAAGTATAAATATGGATGAAATATTATATATTTAAATAACAAAAAATTATAATAAATATTTACAAGTATGAAATATGTTTCACTTTGTACATAATATTTGTATTTGTTATTAATATCTTAAAATTGTATATGTCTATATTATAAAGTTATCACATTCTCAACCATAAGAATTTTGTAGAAGTTTTGTTGAGTGATATAATATAAGTTATATAAGTGAATTTTAAGAAAAAGTCACACTATTACTAAGTAGAAAAAAAAAACAAAAAATAGTAGGATATAAAATTTATTTGTATAGTTATAATTTTGCATCACAAATATTTATTTTATAGTTAATGGTGGTGGTGCTTATATCATAATTTTTTTAAAGTAAATTTATTTAGATATTTAATAGAAAAAATTATTATTCTTTTGCTTTGTCAAATCCATGTCTTTTATATATATTCTTTAAAAATCTAGTAAATACGGAAATGCAGATGATCATATGACCGTACGCCACTGCAAGACAGGGTGCTCGACAAGGCGGATACATATGGTCGTGTCAATACGTTTTATTACAAAAACGGACAATACACCGTATAAACAGCCATCCCATACCGATTTTTACAACAATGGATAGAACAGAATGATGCCAGAAGTACAAGTACGGACGGTGGTGAGTTTCAGTTTGGTCTTCCTCCTTAATGGATTAGAGGATTATGTGACGGACATCAGAATTCCGTCAGCGATGGAAGCGTCCTTTTTTATTATTTTTTTGTCTGTTTGGGAATACATGTAGCAACTAGCAGCCGGACACTGTTGCTGCTTTTTTTTTCCTTCATATATGAAACTTCAAACTACGTAATATTCCATACATTTTTTGTATGCGTGATATGTGTACATTGTATTTTTTACTTTTTCAATATCTTAATAACATAATTAGTTATATTCATTTAGAATAATTCAACAACCATACATTACAATTATAAAAAAGTTGAATTAATGCAAAAACACTAAGTTAAATATTTATATTTTTTAAAAGAAAAAAAACTAAATGATACTGCTATTGTATTATAGTTTTCTAATCTTATAATATTTGTTATTAATGCATATATATGTAAAAAAATGGAGTATAGCAATTCAAAATACACCAATCAACCGATTAAAATTAAGCAAATTGCTAATATAAAAATACCAAGCTAATATTTATGTTATTTTGTAATTAAAAAAAGTGAAGTATAGAATATTTTTAAAAAATATTGCACGTTTTAACCTTCATGTTATAAATTATCGTGTAGTGCATATTTAAAAATGGGGAAAATTACATCTCCGCCCATGACATTTGGCGAAATTACACACCCCACCCACGAGGTTTCAAAAATTACTTTGCCCACCCATGTGGTTTCCGCTATTTTACATCCATCAACTTTTCTAATATTTGATCAACTTAAATGAGGCTTAAATGTTGCTCAAAATTGATAAAACTTTACATAGATGATGCTAAGGTGTTATATTTTTATCCAATGCCAAATCCAAAGTTTTTAAGGTCGTATATGACCTGTGGGACCCAATGAAAACACGTTCACATGTCACATGTTTCATTGGGTCCCACGGATCACATATGAGCTTAAAAACTTTGGATTTCACGCTAGACCAAAATATAACACCCTAGCATCGTCCATGTAAAGTTTCATCAATTTTGGACAACATTTAACCATCTTTTAAGCTGATCAAATATTAGAAAAGTTGCTGGATGTAAAATAGCGGAAACCACATGGGTGGGCAAAGTAATTTTTGAAACCTCATGGGTGGGGTGTGTAATTTCCCCAAACGTCATGGGTGGGGGATGTAATTTTCCCTTTAAAAATCAAATGTTAATAAATATGTAAAGTCGACTCCAACAATTCAGTTTATGTATAATGTTGGAAATGTTATATATAATCATGGTGTGGAAACGTTTATATATAATAATGGAATCGTAGAAACGTGGAAACATTTATATAAAAATGTGGAAACATTTATATAAACACTTGGATACGTTTATATAAAAACGTGGAAACATTTATATAAACTCGTGGATATGTTTATGCATAACGGTGGAAACATTATACTTTGGATGTGTGTCGTGGAGAGTGCTCGTAGAAACGTTATTTAATTGTGGCTGGATATAATGTACTAAACGTATAGATGTATGCATGGGTTGTTATAAACGTTATATATAACATCTTAGAACGTATTGTGGCATGGAAACATTCATATTAATCATTGAAATGTTTATATGTAATCATGCCATGGAAACGTTTATATATCATGGAATCGTAGGAACGGGGAAACGTTTAGATAAAATGTGGAAACGTATATATAACAACGTGGAAATGTTTAAATAAAAAGGTGGAAACATTTAAATAAAAAGGTGAAACTTTATATGAACTTGTGGACTCCTTTATGTATAACGGTGGAAACATTATATATAATTGTGTCATGGAAGCATCGTACATTATTATAGAAATGTTTATATATAACCATGCAGTGGAAACGTTTATATGTAATCGTGGTGTGGAAATGTTATTCATAATCTGTGTAGAAACACGGAAACGTTAAATAAACACGTGGAACGTTTATCTGAATTTGTGGACACCTTTATGTAAAACGTTGGAAACGTTATTTATAATTGTGGTGTGGAAATTTATCGAGTCAGTGACGACGATACAAAGTATAGAACGACTTCAAAATAGTACACCCTAAAAACCACCCTATGAAAGCAAAAAACGTTGAAGGGATTTTCAGGGTTTATGGCGTAGGGCCTGAAAAACTGTCGAGTCAGTGAGAATATACAAATTATAGAACGGCTTCAAAATAGATTACCCTACCCCACCACCCTAAAACCACCCTAGGAAAGCTAAAAATGTCAAGGGAATTCTTAAGGTTTGTAGTGGCGGGTTTAGGGTCTAACAACCCTAAACCAACTACCACAAACCCTAAAAATCTGTCGAGTTAGTTGCTACAATGTAAAGTATAGAACGGCTTCCAAATAGAGTACCCTACCCCCCCCCCCCCCCCCCCAAAAAAAAAAAAAAAACGCCTCAAACCCACCCTACAAAAGCTAAGAACATCAAAGGTATTTTTAGTTATATTTAGAAAAATATAAATTATTACTAATCTCCCATTTCTCAATATAAATATATAGTTGAGTGAACATTTAAAAAGAAAAGAATTGAATGGAGTAAAGACGAAATTAAAATGTAAATAGAGAGACAAAATTCAACTACTTAGATTCAGATTAAAAAAAAAAACCACGATCACGTCGGTCACACGACCGAAATATTCCATCCGTCACGTAAGCTTCGGCGATAAATTATGGAAATTCAACATTAATCTCTAGAGGTTGCTTTACGGCGTTGTGATCATATGTGGCATTTATTTACAATCGAATTTTATTCTAATAATTAAGGTTAATCAAGACATAGAGTACATACTTAATCTTTGTTCATATATAATTAAGTTTTGAGATTTAATACGTATATTATTCATAGTAAGTATTTTATTATTATATAGTTAAAGTTATAAGTTGCATATTATATATATCCTTTATTTATAATTCTTATTATATTTTTAAAATAATGTAATTTAAAAGAATGAAAAGACAAAAAAATCTCGTAAAAAAAGATACTACATAAATAATCAACTGCTTTATTTTTATCTAAATGAAATACTCATTCAACATTTAAATCTACTGTAGATTGTCTTGTCATCCACTATACACGCGTACGTCTATTGAGAGGAAATGGTGAGCAGAAAAAAAAATAAAAGATACTAATTTTCCAAGGTTGAGATTAAACTAAATTGATGGTGTGGATTTGGTCCGCCAGGGACGGAAAAAAACGCTCCGTCACGAAATCTTCTCCGATTCCTATGGCCCAATGGGTTTCGTGTGTCGAAATAGAAGACCCTGCTAAATGGTAAAGACCCAATACGGTTATCCTCATTAAAGAAGATGCTTAGAAACCACCCAACTCCTTTACATAATAGTATAGTGGACCCAGATTATTACTTGTATAATAATTTCAGAGTCCAGCCCATCTCCTTTCTTAATGAACCATCTAGCTTTTTGGATTATGTTGTACTACTACTCAATGAGGTGTGCAAACGGTTAGAACGGATATCCGTTAACCGAAGTTTGGAAAAAAATACGGTGTTCGGTTATTTCGGTTATAACCGTTTTAACCAAAATTAGTAATAATATCCGTTTTAACCGATAACCGTTTTACAAACTATAGTGATATCCGTTAACCGTCCCGAAATCGAACTTTTTAAATTAATCGAAATAACCGAACATTTGAACATAACCGAAATAACCATTTTTTCTATCATAACTGAAATAACCGTATTTTCTATCAGAACCGAAATAACCGTATTTTATATAATAAACGAAATAATCAAACTAAAATAACAGCATCCAGTAATTCATCACGCCTGATGCACGAAACCATGAGCAGGAGATGCATCAAACTAAAATAACAACATCTACCCAATCTTACTGGTTAAAAAATAAGGATAAAAATATATATATTTTTTATAAAAAAACTTCGGTTATTACGGATAACCGAAGTTTGAGGTTTAATATCCGTTAACCGCCCCGTTTTAAAGTACGGATATCCGTTTTAACCGAAATAATCGAACTTTTGTAAAACGGTTAAAAAACGGTGATCGAATCCAGAAAAAAAAATGGTTATTTTGATTATCCGTTCTAACCGCCCCATTTGCTCACCCCTACTACTCATCTCGCATGATAACTAACGGGGGGAACGGATTACGTTCTGGATTGAGTCCTAAATGTCCTCGACCAAATCCGGTAGATGATATTTTTAATTTTAGTATAATATAGGAAAATTTTACAGGATATCACTAAAATGTTTGTTAATTCATAAAAGACCATCATTTTTAAAAAAAGTTTTTCAGATACTACAAAAAATAATTTTAATTCATCAGATATCACAAATTACGAACCCAAAACGTTTTGAGATCAAAATACCCCTACTTGTTAATAAACATAGTTCACGGTATACCATATAAATATTATTAATTCACAAGATACCACAAAACTTAATAAATATATATTAAAAACAGTAAAAAATTATTTTATTAGTTAAAATTTTATAAAATAAAAAAACCACATATATAACTAAAAAATTTCCAAAATATAAAAAATACTATGTAAGCTAAAAAACTTAATTGAAAATAAAAAATAGTTCAAAGATTGATAATTCAAATTTTTTATAATATTTTTACGCAAAATATTTTTAGTACTATAAAATAGTATTTAAAAAAATTAAATTTATATAAAGTAAAGTATAAAAAATTAAATTCTCTTTCTTTTTACTGTTTTGTATATTTTTAATCAAAAGCAAGTTACTTTTTCATATGTTTATTAATTTTTGTTTTGAATTAAAATATATAAAATGTTATTATAAAAAATATTAGACTATAATACTGTTAACTATTGTCTTATTTTTTTGCCAAATTATTTAGCTTGTATAGTATATAATATTTTTATATAATATCAATTTATATATATTTAATTTAAAAATACAACAAAAATTATTAATATATTTTTAGATGGTAAGTAGCAAAAGTTAACTTTTTCTTGGGTTAACATTGAAAAAATAAAAAAATACCACATATATAATAATAAAATCTTTTAAAATATGAAAAATTATAAAAGGTATAATTAATATGGATAAGCCACAAATTTGATTAAAAATAGTACAGAGAGTGATAATTCAATTCATAATCTTACATTATACAAATTTAGTTGTTTTATAATAATATTTTATATAATTAAAATTATTAGAGTAAGAACATTAAAAAAAATGAATTATCATTCTCTTAACTACTTGGTATTTTTAATTTTTTATATTTTATAGTAATTTTATAATTATATATGTGTTTTTTTAATTTTTATAAAATTTTAACCAATAACTTTTTTTACTATTTTTAATATATATTTATTAAGCTGTGTGGTATCTTGTGAATTAATAATATTTATGTGGTATATCGTGAACTTTGTTTATTAACAAGTAGGGGTATTTTGGTCTCAAAAAGTTTTGGGTTCGGAATTTATGGTATCTGATGAATTAAAATTAGGGAAAATTCATGAGATACCCCTGTTTTCTTTCGTAATTCACAATATACCCCTGTGATTTTAGTAATTTAACTTTAAACATGCTTAAATGTTGTCCAAAATTGATGAAACTTTACATGGACGATGCTAAAGTGTTATATTTTGGTCCAATATCAAATTTGAAGTTTTTAAGCTCACATGTGACCTGTGGGACCCAATGAACAATCACATATTCATTGGGTCCCACAGGTCACATGTGAGCTTAAAAAGCTTCAAATTTGATATTGGACCAAAATATAACACTTTAGCATCGTCCATGTAAAGTTTCATCAATTTTGGACAACATTCAAGCATGTTTAAAGTTAAATTACTAAAATCACAAGGGTATATTGTGAATTACGAAAGAAAACAGGGGTATCTCATGAATTTTCCCTTAAAATTATTTTTGTGGTATCTGAAAACTTGTTTTAAAACTGTGGTCTTTTGTGAATTAACAAACTTTTTAGTGGTATCTCGTGAATTTTCTCTGATATATATAGTGGTAGTTGTGCCTATTATTACTTAACTTCCCACTTAATATTTAAAGCATAGTCTCTATTCTTTTGTAACTTCCCATTCAATTTTTAAAATTCATATCTAAGGACACTAATTAGTGGAAAAACTATGCTCCTTTTACTCATCTTTTTGTTGTGTATTACTAATATTCTTAAATTACATAATTTAATGAATATTAAAAAAACTCACGTCATTAGTGATAGTTGTTGATTTTTTTAATTTGTACCTTCGTTTCCTTAAAATATATATCTATTTGAAAGAAGCTTTTTTTACACTTTTTACTCATTTACTATATTTTGTTTAACTAACAGATATTATTTAGAATAATATGGAAAGCTTTTTTTGTTGAAATTTACAGAAAATCCAATTTGATTTCTTCGATATTTATCTTCTCATGATCTTTTTTTTTTTAAAGCAAGCTCATACTTATATTAATCCTCTGCATAACCTTACAATACATTTGGGGATTTGACACAACCAAATACATTTATCCCTACCACCCCTTCCTATATTCGCCAACATCTGCGCACTCGTATTTTCTGTATTTTCTAACCTTAGCACATATACCCACCTTACATCTTGATATTTTGTGGCCACAAAAGATCTGTTAGGATATACATGCATTATAGAGTGGTTTATTAGTAAGGGTATATTAGTCCTTATGTATAGTTAGCTCTATATGTATCCTCTCTGTATTCTGTAACACTACTACTCGATTCATTCTACCGATTTGTCAATATACATTTCTTCTTTCTTCATTTAGTCAACATGGTATTAGAGCTTTTTCGATAACTGGGTTATCAATCGAGTTTTTTTTCTCTTCTTTCTTTGTCTGAGTTTCTTCTTGTTTTCTTCTTGCTCGCGATGTCGGAGAACGAAGAAGACTCACCGGTTGTGAAAGAGTCGCCGAAGAAACGTGCGAGGGTTACACGGAAGGCTGCGGCTGTAGCGAAGCGCTCCGTCCTCAGTGTAGCCATGGATTACTCAGATCCGTTCTACCTCCACTCCTCAGATGGACCGGGAATGTCGCTGACTTCTACCCAGTTGACTGGACCGAATTATGGGTTGTGGAGGAGGGCGATTACGCTTTCTTTATCTGTGAAGAACAAGTTCTCTTTCGTCGACGGCAGTCTTCCGCGGCCTGTGGAGTCTTCGACAGAAAGGGATGCTTGGGATAGATGCAATACCATGGTCATGGTATGGATCTTGAATTCCATCAACAAGCAGATTTCGTTGACGGTCATCTATTGTCGCACAACTAAGCTAATTTGGGACCAGTTGAAGGAAAGATATGGGAAGCCCAACGGGGTGCGTTTGCTGGAGATAAAACGCGATATCGTCTGGTCTACGCAAGGGATGGATTCTATCAATAACTACTATACGAAGTTGAAGAATCTGTGGGATGATTTAGACGATGTCGACGATCTTCCTGACTGCGGTTGTCTCAGCGACAACAATTTAAGGGTTTACAGAGCCCGCGAGAGGCTGGTTCAGTTTGTAATGGGTCTTAACGAGATGTTTTAGCCTGCTCGAGGTAACATCCTCATGATGAGTCCACTGCCGAGCGTGGATCAAGCTTACTCCATCCTGATCCAAGAAGAGAAGCAGCGGCAGTCGCGGGCTAATCACCCTTCGTCAGGTACTTTCTCTTTTAGTTCGACTGGTGTTGCGAAGCAAGATCTAGGCAAGAAGGTTGTGTGTGATTTCTGTGGTAAGCCTGGGCATGGTGTAGTGACTTGCTATAAAAAGAATGGGTATCCCCCTAATTTCAAGTTCAAGGGAAAGAAACCTGTAGCTAGTCTTTCTGAAGTTAGCGAAGAAGGGGTTTCTGTTCCAAGTCTTGTGTCGCCCATCCCAGGTGTTTCGGCGGATCAGTACCAGATAATGATGAACTTCTTCAGTCAGCATCATACCACCAGGCCTATGAATGGTAACCGTTTTACAAATTCTAAAGTTTCTGAAGTTTTTCTTTTAAAATTACCTGTGTGTTGTTCGGCTGATTATCTTGGTGGTTCTTGGATCATAGACAGTGGTGCGGCACATCATGTGTGTTTTAAGACTGATTGGTTTATCAATTTTTACTCTGCTAAGAGAGGGATAAACATAGAATTGCCTGATGGAACCTTGAAATTCATTAACACTTTGGGTGATGTTCGTATTGGTTCTTTTGTGCTTAAGAATGTTCTGTACATTCCTCAATTCAAATATAATTTGCTTTCTGTTAGTTGGTTATCTAGACAGCTTCATGTGGCTGTGTCTTTTATGAGTCGTGCTTGTGCCAGGCCCCTTTTCTGAAGAAGCCAAAGGAAATTGGTAAAGAGGTTAACGAGATATATGTCTTGCTCAACAACTCTCTGGATGTCTTTTCTGAAGCGTGTGTCAATGCTAAAGATCTGTCAAGTTTCAGTCCTGGTTGTGGTTTTGTAGAAACTGTTATTGATACTGTAGGTGCTAGTAATAGTTTTTCTGCTGACGGTTTTCTCCCTAGCAATTCTTTGACTGGTTTGAAGCTCTAGCATTTGCGGCTAGGTCACCTTTCTGTGAACAAAACCAAAAGAATCACAGGGGAGCTTGTAATTTGGATAATGCTTTTGTTTGCGAGGTTTGTATAAAGGCTAAGCAAACTAAACTTCCTTTCTCTGTTTCTTCTATAAAAACCATAGTTTGTTTTGAGTTGGTTCATTGTGATGTTTGGGGCCCTTATAATGTTGCTACTCATGATGGTTTTCGGTATTTTCTTACTCTTGTGGATGACTTTTCCAGAGCTACTTGGGTTTATATGCTCAATACTAAAGCTGAGGCTCTAAGCTGTATTAAACAGTTTGTTAAGACTGCTGAAACTCAGTTTGGTGCTCGTGGTAAGATCTTACGTTCTGATAATGCTTTTGAGCTTGGTTCTTCTGTTGAGGGGAAACATTTTTTTGGGGAAACGGGGATTTTACATCAGGTGTCTTGTCCTTATACTCCCCAACAGAACGGTATCGTGGAGAGAAAGCACAGGCATTTGCTCGATACTGCTCGCTCTCTCTTGTTTCAATCTAATTTGCCTTAACCTTACTAGGGAGAGTGCCTGTTAACTGCTGTACATCTTGTTAACAGATATCCAAGCAAGGTTTTGAAGGGTAAGTCTCCTTATTCTGTTCTTTACAGCAAAGAACCTGATTTGAGTAATCTTAGAGTTTTCGGATGTTTATGTTTTTGCTATGAAAACCTGATAAAGGATAAGTTCCAACAGAGGAGTTCTCCTGGTTGTTTTGTTGGGTATCCATATGGTTCGAAAGGGTATAAGGTTTTAGATCTTGCATCTGGAAAAATCAGGGTAAGTAGGAATGTAAAGTTTGTAGAGCATGTGTTTCCTTTTACTTCAGTTACTACTAATGCTAATGATCTGAGTGAGCAGCAGTAGGTTGCAAGTTCTGATGAGCAGCAGCAGGTTGAAGTTTCTGAACAATCAAGCAAACAGCAACATTCTCACGGTTCACCAGATGCGTTTTCTGTTGCAGCAGATCAGTCAGGCCATGATCAGACTGTTAGGTCAACCAGATCTGGTAGGGAAATAAAGGTTCCTTCTCATCTGCATGACTATGTTTGTTCCTTTACTTCTGATGATAATACTTGCATGCATACACTAACTTCCCTGGCTGTAACTAGAGCTTCTGATGTGTACAAATTGTGCGTTTCTACTGATGCACAACTTACTGATGCATATTATGAGCCAGTAACATTTGAGGATGCAAATCAGTATCCTCACTGGAGGAAGGCTATGAGTGAAGAATTTCACGCTTTGGAACTGAATAAAACATGGGAAGTGGTTGATCTTCCCCCCAAGAAGAAGCCCATCAGCTGTAAATGGGTTTTCAAAGTGAAAACCAAGGCTGACGGTACTGTTGAGAGGTACAAGGCAAGACTTGTGATAAGGGGATTTACACAGAAAGAAGGTATAGACTATTTTGAAACCTTTTCTCCAGTGGTAAAACTAACTACTATCAAAGCCTTGTTTGTTGTTGCTGTTAAGCGTGGTTGGAATATCTATCAACTTGATATTAATAACACGTTTCTTCATGGAGATTTAGATGAGGAAATTTACATGCACTTACCTAAAGGTTTGATTACTAACACGTCTAATCAAGTGTGCAGATTAAAGAAGTCTCTATACGGTTTAAAACAAGCTTCAAGGCAGTGGAGTGCCAAACTTAACAGTACCCTTCGGTCTAGAGGTTATGTTCAGTCATAGAATGACTATTCTTTATTCTATAAAACCCAAGGTAATCTCTGTGTGTACCTTGTAGTGTATGTAGATGATATAGTTGTTACAGGTAAATGAGATTAATTCTCTTAAAAGTTTCCTCCATGATACTTTCAGAATAAAGGATCTTGGTCTTGTAAACTTGTTTCTTGGGTTACAGTTTATCAGAGTTGATAATGGTATTGTTATAAACCAGAAACGGTTTATAGATAACATGTTAAAGGAATTTGATTGTGGAAATATAAAGGAACACTCTTGTCCACTTCCTCAGATTAAGAGTAATAAGGCAGTGAGTGAAAAGCTCACTGATCCCTCTGTTTACAGGAAAATAGTGGGTAAGTTTAATTTCTTTTGCAACACTCGTCTTGACATAGCCTTTTCTGTGCAGTTTTTAAGTCAATTCCAACACAGTCCAACAGAGGAAGATCTCAGACTTGCTCGCTACACTTTGGGATATCTTAAGGCCACCACAAGTTTTGGGATTCTGTTGGAGAACAGCAACAACTACTCCTTGCAAGCTTTTTGTGATGCTGACTAGGCGCCATCAAACCAGAAGGTCAGTCAGCGGCTTCGTAATTCAGCTTGGTGGAAGTCTCATCTCTTGGAAGTCCAAAAAGCAGTCGACAGTTTCATTATCTTCAGCTGAAGCATATCGGTCAATGAGGGCGGTTTGCACGGAGATTGCCTGGCTTACTAGACTGCTCTCTGAACTTGGAGTCGAAAGCATTGTTCCTGTTCCAATTACGTCTGACAGTCAAGCTGCCATTCATATTGCGAAGAATCCGGTATCTCATCAACGAACCAAACACATAGACATTGATGTGCATTATGTTCGTGAGCTGTTACAGAAGGGTGGCGTCTCTGTTTCACACATTCCCACTCGAGCTCAACCCGCAGACATACTTACTAAGTCACTCAGTGGCCATTTGCATCAAGAAGGTTTAAACAAGTTGAGTGTGTTCTCAAAACCCTCTCAACTTGAGGGGGGTGTTAGGACATACATGTATTATAGAGTGGTTTATTAGTAAGGGTATATTAGTCCTTATGTATAGTTAGCGCTATATATATATCCTCTCTGTATTCTGTAACACTACTACTCGATTCATTCTATCGATTTGTCAATATACATTTCTTCTTTCTCCATTTAGTCAACAAGATCTAACTTCATCAAGAAAAATCCTAGACTCATAGTCTAAACTTCCAGCACCACTTATGAAATCTATTATAGATTTACAATCTATAAAAACACACACACTTTGCTAAAACCTAAGCCATCATCACATTCAAAACCTTCTCATGATCTTTTAAATTTTACCCAACATACCTAATAATAGTGAATGAAACACCATAGTCTATGCATAAATATTATTTCTGATTATTAAATAGTATATTCAAGTAATTAAGAGGTTTGTTGTGATCTATCTACATTTTTTATCCTACATTTAGGTAAAGTACCGACGAATAATGATTTGATCCATATAATACTACAATATTCTTTCTATTTTTTAGGTACATATTTAACAGGTATTATGTTGATGTTAAACCGGTACTTTATGCACACACATTCGGTATGTCGTCAACTTATGTCGCTAATTATTATCAATTGCAATGGTGTTTTTTGAAATTGGTTAAAGTATTTAAAATGCAATGTGTTGGTATTTAGCTTTAGGGTAAGAGGTATTATATTATGATGGTTTGTGCAATCAAAATTTTTATTCTTAATTTAGTGTAATCGAATTTTTTTATTCTTAATTTAGTGTTTTCAGTTTCATTTATAATTGTGGTACTTTGTTAATTTTACTGATAATATATTGACAGTAACCTGGTACTTTGTTCATACATAAATAATAAAGGGTTGTTATGCGTATTTTTGTGTACTAGAATATGAAAAATATTTAGCTTAAAGTTAACCATTAAGAAACAAGATAATATGATTTCTTTACTTGTACCATGTGTGTTTGTACTTTTGACATAAACATACCCAATAATAAAGAATGAAACACCACAATCTGATCTATGGAATACTATATCCCATTCAATATTATTTCTATTGATAAAATGGTACATTTAAATAATAAACAAGTTTGTTAGAATCTATCTAATGTTTTTGTACTTTTGACCTATACTGGTGTTGGTACATTGTAGGTGTTTCATTGGTATTACATTGACGATAGTATGGTACTTGTATATATGTCTTATTTACATTGGTTTTTATTTACATTCGAGATAATATTTAAAGTTGCATTAGTACACTGGTATTTATACAACCGTACACTGGTATTTATACAACAGTACACTGGTATTTATACAACCCTACACTGGTATTTATACAACTGTACAATGGTATTTATACAACCGTGCACTGGTATTTATACAACCGTACATTGGTATTTATACAACCGTACACTGGTATTTATACAACCGTACATTGGTATTTAGACAACCATACAGTGAGGGGGGCAAACGACCCAACAAACAGAATGGCATGGACAAACAGGCCAGTATGATGCGATTGGGTTGGAAGATGCTAGCACTTATGCTTACCAGACAGTGGCTGACCAACAGACTACGATTAACCCTTGGGAAAACCCATACAGCAGCGTCCCTAGTACTAACGCATGGGGTACGCAACAGACAAATGCCAGCTGAGATCAGCCTCCATATACATCCACACACTCAGATCCATACGGTCATTTGTGATGGTTATGGCCAGATTGTTGTCCCTACAGGGGAAGGGTCCTCGTGGTCTAGTAGTAGACAGGTGCCGACCACACAGGCCGATAGATCAGCATAGAAGAACACCGCCTTTGCCAACCTAAACGTTGAAGTGATGATTTAGACGACGATAGGAGGAGGCAGTTAGGCCTGTGGGGGCAATCCACCACATCCACCCCTCCACCGCCTGCAAGCTCATGGGACATGACCCTCAGGGGGCCTGATTCAATGAACCCGCCACAGAGGTACACTCCAAGCGAGTATGAGCAGGCTAGAAGAGGCAGTAGGGGAAACAGAGCTGGCAGAGGGAGAAGAGCAGGTGGTGGCGATCCATGATGGACATTAATTATTTTGTATTCAAGTATTAGTTTTGGTTGTACGTTTTACCGAACACTATGTTCCTTGCTAGTTATTGATAAAAGTATTAAGCATAGTTAAACATTAATATTTATATTATCCTTAACTCCTGCCGAAATTAGCAATTAATGAAAATATAACAAGATAAAACTCTTAATTAAATAAATTAAAATATACTTGAAAACAAAAGTAAACATTTTTTGGGTGCTTGCTTAAGGCACAACCTGACATCGCAGGAGCTACATAATACATTAACTAATAATTATAAAAAACAATATTTAGTAAACGCAATTGCGATTGTAATCGCTAGAACCCTCGAGCCATTTTTCTTCTACGCGCCTTATGAGCTTGAAAGTGTCGCCCATATCATATGAATAAGTCCTTGAGTATGTCTCGGATGATGATTCTTCATTGGCGATTGGGTGATCAGGTGCTACTTCTACGAACACATCGGAGTCAACCACAAAGTCGGTAAGAGCGTGTGTACCCTCAGACATTTTAGCCGCTGAAGAATCACTGCTGATGAGGATAATCTCAGGGATATTGTTCCTCGTTCCTTATTCTGCATCAGAAATTAAAGCTTTTCTTTCATGTTGGGTGGTGCGGGGATATCTAGTGTTGTATCCCGTATATTGGTTTTGATGCAAGAGTTTTTGGACGATGGGCATTTGGATGTGGAAGTTTTTGGTGTGGTACTCACTTGTTTGCCCTTGTTAGTCTTTGATGCTTGCATTGAGACTTCTTTTTTAGGAGCCATGGTGTTTGGGGATTTTGTAGCTCGGAGTTAGATGCTAAGATTTTATTGAGTGAGGAAGTTGAAAGAGTTTTAGATTATAAAATGCTGGATTAATAAGTTGAGGAACCCATAACCCCTTATACACTGTCTGTGGCAATGGCTAGTACAACAGCTATCTCTTAGTGACTTATTGTTTAGATTATTTAATATTTCTTTATAGATTGTTCTGACTGCTATATTGACTGTAACTGTTCATCATTGACTATACCCCCACAGCCCACAAACTAATCTCTACTTCATATTTGCTCTGTTTAGGACAATGATACCTGTCTCGGTCCATGTGAACCATGTAACTTCAACTACAGAGTATGAAAGAAGGTTTTTAAGAGGTCCGGGTTGGGCAGTGATTGATACAGACATTCAATATCCAAGGAGTATTAACCATCTAAAATCATCGTTAAACCACATTGTGTGATCACATTTTGCTAACAATGAATTGTATGTCTATTCGATTGTGTACCTTAGAATGGACCAGGATTTGTACAACTACTCACTTGCAAACATACAGACCGATGCAGATGTACGTCTAATGATTCGTAACTACATTGATCTTGAAGAAATCATGGAAAGAATTAAGATTCTCATTGATTACGAGGATGATTTAGACTTTGAAGACCCCGCCGTGTCACGAAGCAGAGCACAGGCGATGGGAGGACGACACTAGAATTGAGTTTTGGCAAACTAATGAGATTATATGTTTAGTAATAATATTGTAACAGTAATAAATATCAGCCACTCCTTTTTCAAATGAATCTATAGAGTGCTTTATTTCAAATCTCTAACCAATGTAGTACACTCTATGACTCAGGCAGTTGTCTTATAGTGGGCAACAATAATATCTTTGACCCACCACCCACGAATTAATATCAGCCATTCCTTTTTGAAATGAGTCTGCAGAGTGCTTTATTTCAAATCTCTGACCCATGTGGCAATTTTCGTTCATTATATATAGAAGTGGTTGTGGTGAACTTCAATTACACCACTTCTCAGCATTCAACTCTCTCTCCCTCCCTCTCACTGATCTATCACTCTCTTAAATATACCATACTACGAACTTTGTTTCTCATCTATAATCCACATTATCAAGCTCACACAACTGCCTGATTTCTTTCAAACAGTCCACAAACAAATGGCGTATCCTTGACTAATTTTCGTTAATGTTGGGCTTTCCTACAATCCACATGGTAGCCTCTACTTCTCTTGGAGCCAAGAAACTAAGACCTTCCACCTTCGAGTTACTGATAATTTCACCTTCGAAATGCTGAATCAATCTGTCACAGAGGCCATTCATTAACTAGATTGCGGCTACGATGTCACAAGGATGACTTATTGAAATTTGTTTTCAAGAAACCCAATGGTGTACTGTGCACTTCAGTTGAACACTGATGGAGAAATTCAAGCAATGATTGACAACTACAAGTGTAGTTGGGACCACTCCCAGATCTTGGAGATTCATGTGGAGATGGATGGCGATGATGATGAAGACGATGACCTGGACGAGCCCGGGATGATGATAATCTATCATCGGATGATGAAGTCGAACTAATACCGGAAGAATTTCTCCATCAACCAGATGTTGATGAAGGCACTAGTCAAGAAGCCCCGGATGTGTCGTTCTATCATCACGTGGATTGGAATGCCATCAACGCATTGAGTATTGATGTTGAACGACGAGGTGTTCCACATTGGCAGTTTGGAGGAAATTTTGAAGTACACCAAGAGTTTGATGACAAGGAGAGTCTGGTTAGTGCTGTTATAGACTTTCACATTCGAAATAATCTTGATTTTCGTGTTGTAAAAAGATCGAGTAGAGCATATGCTGTCCAATGTGCAAGTGGGGAGGAATGTAGGTTTTACATAAGGGGAGTGTTGTTGTCCGGTGAGACAGAATGGAAGATAACAAGACATAGGCCGCACTCATGCACTTCTCAAACCGACGAACAAGATCACCGACAAATGAATTATCATTTTATTGCGAAGGCCATTTTTCCTCATATCAGCTGTAACCCAGTCATGAGTGTTTTATACGTAATAGATCAAGTCCGAGGCCAGTACGTTAGGACCGTTTCATACCGGAAAGCTTGGCTGACGAGGTGCGAAGCAATAGGAAAGATGTACGGAGATTGGGTTGAATCATATGCCCAACTGCCAAGGTTGTTCATGGCAATAAAACATAAAATATCAGGTTCGGTTGTTAATCTGAAATCAGTTCCAGGTTATGAAGATGACACTCAAACAACGCAAGTCAAACTTCCAATGATGCTTCTGGGCGTTTGGACCATGCATCTCAGCGTTCAAGCACTTCAAACCTATGCTGCAAATAGATGGTACACATCTATATGGTAAGTTCAAAGGTAAGCTTTTGATAGCGGCAACATAAGATGGAAACAACAAAATTATACCAGTTGCATTCGCTATAGTTGAGTCTGAAGATTTGTCTTCTTGGAAGTACTTCCTTGACAAGGTCAGGTTGCATGTCATCGGTCAAAGGAGCGATGTGTCAATAATTACAGATTGTGCACCTGCTATAATAAGCATCATGGCGTCAGACGATTTATGGAGACCCCCAATGGCTCATCATTTCTACTGCATAAGACATATTGCATCGAATTTTAACTCAAGGTTCCACAACAAAAAGTTGAAGAAGTATCTGATCAACACATGTATCATAATTTATCAATTAATGTACTTTACTAATTAAATTAAGTATTTTCAATGTTTAACATTGACTTATTATCATGTATTTAGTGTATGAATTTAGAAGGCATCATGTCTAGAGAAGATATAATCACCTTCTATCCAGAATACTGACATTGAGCGATTCTTCAATGACCTACCATTTGAGAAGTGGTCCAGGGCATATGATGAAGGAAGGAGGTGGGGGCTCATGATAACAAACCTGGTTGAGTGCATAAACGGAGTGCTAAAGAGTGTCCGAACTCTACCAATCACCGTCATTGTTACCAGTACACTGTACAAGTTGGTAACTTGCTTTAACGACAACCTTGACACATACTACGACCAGCAGATAGCGGGTTCGACATTGTATACAGATCTTGCAACTTCCAAGATAAACCGCAGACTGTCTAATAGTCACAATGTAACCCGCTACAATGAGCTCGACCCAGTGTATGAGGTCGAAGATTTTGGGTCAGTCGCTATGAGGAGGAACTGAGGGAAGTACAAGGTTGACTTCGATGATATGAGCTGTGAGTGCGGGGAGTGGCAAGCGTTTAAATACCCATGCTCTCATGTGATGGCCGTCTGTTGCAGAACCGGTATGTTGTGGGAAAATTACGTGCACCCGGTGTACAAGATGAAAACAATGATCGAGGCATATGGTGGTGACCCTTTTACACCGCTAGGTAATGAACAAAACTGGCCAACATATACAGGGGCTAAGGTGGTACCACAACCAGATGTCATTCGGATTGTCAGGGGAAGACCAAGGTATTCTAGGATTCAAAATGAAATGGATGACAATGGAACGACTACAGAACGTAGACGTTGTCGACATTGTTTACAAACAGGTCATAACAGGAAGAACTGTCCTAACATATGGTATAATTTATTGTGGTTTTCAGATGTTAAATATGCTCATACATAGATAGGTAGTGCCTTTAGCAAGCACAACAAAAGTATATTTTTCTACATATCAAGAAGTGTGTTTTATGTTGAGTGTATAATATAAAGTGCACTTTTATTTAGAAGTATATACAATCTATACAATGTTTAGGTTACATCGGCTATAGCAAAGACACAGGAAGAAAGTATGGGTGTTTGACTATCGTTTTACAAATTATGTTTGTTTTGAAGACATTTTAATTTCGGCATTGCTCACTAAAATTTTTGGAAAAAAATGCTAGCTCAAGTGAGCAACCCAATGAAGTCGTCTTGGTCCCGTGAGAAGTTATAATGGCTGCAAATGCATCATAGGACATTAATATCAGTACAAGAGTGGTTGATAACACAAAATATTACATTACCCAAAAATTGAAAACCGAGAAAACACTAACTCTGGTGCGATTTATATGGACTCATGTGGGTCCCATATGGTCCTAAAACTCAAGAGAAATGACTTAGGTCCAAAGTATAATTGTTCAACTATAATCGTACAAAATTTGATCAAATTTGGGAACCGTTATAGCATCGCATGAATGGTTCAAAAGTTGGATTTTTTTTCTTCTTCCTGGCCTGGAATGCAAAGAAGCCACCCCATGTCTGGCATGCTTCCAGAAGCCGCCCCAATGTAAGGCTGCTTCGGCAATTTTGCCTGAAGCCGCCCCAGCCCAGGGCGGTTTCTCAAGCAAAAAATGCAGAAGCAACTCTGCTCCCGGGGCGGTTTCTGGCAAGCTGCCCCGACCCCGGGGCTGCTTCTTTACACTGGTTTGGCACGTCCGCGTAACTTTTTACAAAAGAGACCACCGCATGTAATTTTTTTATGAGATCGGTATTTTATGAAATTTTTTCATGAACCACTAGTTTTCTTATTAATTTTGTTGGCGCTTCAATTGATAGACTTAATCTAGGAGTTCCTAAACTCACTGCACTGTGTCATAGAACTGATCAAAGAAGATGTAGGATAAGTAAGTGAGATTCCACTAACTAGAATTCCTTTACTTAGTGGGCACTGATAGTTCTTTATTGTGATCTACAATAAAGAGTTTACATTTTGTAAAAATTTTGTTGCTTCCGCTACTCAAAACACCCGATAGAGTCAAAGTATTCCATAGACTCACCGCTTGAAATACTTTGAGTGAGCCACCGATCCAACATGTGATATCAGGTTTTTTTATAAGACAAACATTATATAATGAAGTATCTATTTTTTTTTTGTATAAGACAACATTGTATATCTAAAAAGGGTAGTACACCAGATATCTTTTGAGTACTTGAAAATCTTTCATGATCGAAGGCTTACTGATTTGATTATCTCAGTTTTAACCAAGTAATATGACGATACATAAACTCTTTTAATTGGGTTTGGGACACATTTTTCTCATTTGCTATAGTCTTTAATGGGTTTGGAACACTTTTCGTCATTTGCTATATAAATTAGCACTGAACTCATACAAGGTTGATTCCGCAGAAGATTTCGATTAAATCCAGTTAGATTACAGTTTGAAATAAACTACAATCAATTTTACTAAAGTATAACGATGACTAAAATAGAAAAATATACAATTACATAAAATAAGAAAGAAGAAATTTACTATTTTAAAAAAAAGAAGTACCAATAGAGGCATGAGACTACATATATAGACAAGAATTTGCATTAATATTTAGCTCCTAACTCAACTTTATATTTATTTAAGTAATAATAAAAGATAATATTTATTTGTTAAATATTAGTTACAACCAACGTCAAATAATATTGATAAGAATATTGTTATTTATCTGTTTCTGTTATTATTATATATAGAGACTCTGGAATTAGTTTCCAGTAATAGAGAATATAGAGAAACCCTAGTTCGCACAGAATACACAGAGAGAGTAGTGTTAGGGTTCTTAGGTCGTGGATAGTGTGGGGAGTGCTGCTGTGGTCTCCTCCACCTGGTAGACGCGAAGGATTCAACAGTTGCTGTCAAAGGAAGACCATTCAGTTGACAACGAACAAAGAGAACGATCCATATTATTCCGCTGCGCTCGAGAGGTAGGTATCCTAATCTATATGTTTTCCAACAGTGGTATCGGAGCTACAGTTTTGTTCTTTTTGCTTGATTGTTGTCGATGATATATAGATCTGCTATGTCGAATAATTGATCTGGTTCGGAAATTTTTTTTACACGTGATTTGTGAGTGCTTGATTTCATACGGTAAACCAAGGCTATGTCCCCAATATATATATTAGTTGTCGTTTTTTTTAACCGAGCAGCCTCTCTATTCATGGAACAAGTACGAGCTACTACCATTGATAAGATATTAAGATGTGAACTGATCTAACAATTCGAGGTAGTAATACCTTTCGGTTTTCTAATCAATTGAACAAAATAATTTTGGCCGCTCGGTTTTATTCGCCATTTAGGTCGTTCAATAAAAACCCCCCAGAATTAGGGCGAATAATAGTAGCGGAACAAGGGGATGAAGAAAATGGCTTACCGTGAGGAACAATGAATGGGATGCAATATGGACATGATTAATTGTCATGTGAATTCAATACCGATTGTTATTAGTTGCGATCTTCTCGTTATGTGTGAATAACCATATTTATTGTTGCGTGATTTTTTTTGAATGAATGGTTATTTCCCAATTCTGTACCGATTCGTTCTATCTGATATATTATTCTGGTTATAAGAACTGATGATTAGTTCATCAATTACAATGGCAGTATCTTCCAATAGAAAAATTTGAGAAAAATTAAGGATCTTATTATGGAGGGATTTGTTCCCATAGTGTGGATCTACTTTTATTATTTTAGGAAGAATATAATTGATTCTGAGAAATTTATTAGTAACATTTCTTATATTTTGGGTAAATTTGTTTTAAATAGAAGAAATGGAATAAAAGGATGGGAATTTGTTTCCTTGTCTCTCAAAAATGGATTTATTCCTATATTTTGAGATTTATTATTATTGTACTTCCGAATTAGGGTTATTAATTATGCGATATATTAATTCTCTTTGTGAGCGACTACAATGTTATATGTTCTAATGCATAATTATATAAATCTAATGAGGTTATGTATAAGTTACATAATAATATTTATATAATACCATAAATATATGTTTTCATAACATATAAAGGTTGTTAAAATGTTTTTGTAACATTAAATTCTTACAGTTGTAAGATTAATATTATTGTTCATTTTTGTGATGAATATTATTGTTCCATGTTTTAATAATTGTTATTCTATTATGATACAAATAATAATTTTATTAATTAGAATTGGACATAAGTTGTTCAAAAATAATTTAAATTAATCTAGTTTGTCTAGATTGTCTTTAGTAGACATCAAATAATTTAATCACTTGAACATTAGTTGTTCATATAATTTCAATTAATCTAGTTTCTCTAGATTGTCTTTAGTAGACACTAAATTATTAAATAATTCTTTTCGTAGGAATTTATTAATGGAACAATAATACTGGAAATTTGTTTTTCATTGATAATGGGAACCGTCATAATTTCAAATTTGTTTTGAAATTATAAATGCATTTGTTGCGTGTTTATGGTATGTTAATTTGTCAGTCTAAGTACTGAAATTGATTGTATGCGCGGAGCATATTTTGTTTCTTATACTTTGATAAATATTTTAATAATACTATAAACGAGTAGTGTTATGTACACGTGTAAGACACAACAACTAATGACATCATTTTTTTTGTAAGATGGATGTTGTATCAAAGAGTATAGTAGCAGATCTTACAAGGGTGAAAAACTAACTGAACGAAATTATGACACGTGGAGTCGTAAAGTTCAGTATGTCTTGGAAGACCAAGAACTTTGGATGCAACTCTACAAGTCATGGAGGCTCCGTCTGCTGAGGGAAACTCCGCCCAGGCACATAGGGAGCTAGAAACCTATAATGCCTAGAAGAAGAAGTCGCACTGCCCGGATCATACTTTTAAGTAGTATGAGAAGCGACTTGATGCTGCGCTTCGAAACCCA
The DNA here is from genome assembly GCA_023374045.1 of Limonium bicolor. Classification (NCBI taxonomy): domain Eukaryota; kingdom Viridiplantae; phylum Streptophyta; class Magnoliopsida; order Caryophyllales; family Plumbaginaceae; genus Limonium; species Limonium bicolor. The sequence continues at coordinate 282,627,754 of CM041781.1, forward strand.
TCAAACTGCTAATGGAGTATGGGAAGCAGTCAAGCGGAACTTTGGAGGAAGCACTGTTACTCGTAGAAGACAATTACAAATGTGTCTTGATAGCTACAAAAAGAGGTCTGATAAGACTATGGCTAAACATATTACTGCCATGTCTAATATGGTTAATGAGCTTAAAGCTGCAGGACATGAGTTGTCTGATGAGCAGCAAGTTCAAGCTCTGATCAGATCTCTCCCTCGAAGTGTTGAGTGGGATTCTCTGAAGCAGACTTTAACCCATAATGATAACATACACACCTTTGATGATGTTGCTCGTCATTTGAGTTGGAAGAGGATAGGTTACTTTGTGAAAAATCAGCTAATGAGGTGTATGCTATTGATTCTGACAATAGAGGTCATAAGAATCATAGGCATAAAAGAGGGAATAATGGTAACAGTGACTTTAAGAAAGGGCAGTGGAAGAAAAGGAAGGGAGGCAAATGCTAATGGTGGTAAAGATCCAAAGAACCAGCCAAAAGCTGGTAGTGCTAGAGGCAAGTCTAAAGGTGTTTGCTACAATTGTAGGAAATCAGGGCACTTTATTAAAGATTGCCCAGAGCTTGAGGTATTTACTTGGTGTTTATACCTTTCCTTTGTTTTGTTGCTTCATGTTATGTGTTAACTAATACATGCTCTATGTGGACTTGTAGACACAGACACAACAACAGCAGATCACGTGACTTGGGATCGAACATCTTTTGTAGAGTTTCGCCGGATTCCTAGAAGAGGAAGCCAAAATATTTACATGGGGAAGGATACCAGCATTGATGTGCACAAGATTGGAACCTGCAGATTAGTTTTGCATAGTGGTCAATCTTTATATTTACATAATGACTTGTAAGCCCTTAAAATAAGGCGAAATTTAGTCTCTTTTCCATCTCTTCTTAGGTTAGGCTTCAAATTTGTTTTGAAGTATCGACTTTAGTTGCTTAATATTGGTACATTTTCAGTAATAACTCTTTATTGAATGGTTTAGTAGTATTTAATGCCAAATTTGGTTTAAGTAATCATATTCATTCAATTATGCTATTAATTCTGATGATTCAGACCTTTGGCATGCTAGACTTGGTCATATTGGTATTGATCGGTTGAATAGACTAGCAAGAGAAGAGCTCTTTAGTGGAACTCAAGAAGCTATAACTCGCTAAGTGTGAGCATTGTTTAGCTAAAATCTACTAGGAAACCATTTTCTATAGAGGAAAGGACTACTCAACCATTGCATCTAATTCATTCAAATATTTGTGGCCTAATGAGTATGATTGTCAAGCTTGGTGCTTGATGTTTTATCACATTCATTGGTAACTTCACATGAATTTGTTACGTGAATGAAGTAGAGAACAAATTAACTCTCAAGTTAATTGGGAGAAGAACTGAGACTTCTCGTGATGCCACATTCTTGGTAAATGACCATTCATCCATTTATTGAGCAACTAGGGATCAAGAGTTCTATGACTAGATGATCCTAATCAACAACCAGATTTAAGTAATCAGAATGATATGGTTGTTTAAGATGTTCTTTTGAATCCTCAAGTTTAGGAGGAGGAACGCAATTGACATGAGCCTATGACTTTTAGAGACGATGTCTCAGGTTTTATGGATCTGAATGGATAAAAGCAATGGAAGAAGAGTTAGTGTCCAAGAACAATAACCAAGTTTGGAACTTGGGTGATCTTTTATTTGGTAAGAGGTTATATACTCAAAAGGAATGAGTCGATAATGATGAGACATTCTCACTTGCAGTGAGATTTGGGTTCATCCGACTATTTTTGGCTATTGTTGCCCGTCTGGACTTAGAATTACATCAGATGGATGTAAAGACTGCTTTCCTCAATGGAAATCTTGAGGAGGAGATATATATGGACCAGCCTCATGGGTTTGAGGTTAAGGGTAAAAAAAAGAGAAGAAGGTATGTCGTCTTCATAGATTCATCTATGGTCTTAAGCAGGTATCTAGACAATGGAATATTAGATTCCATGAGGCAATGGTCAAGGAAAAGTTTTCCATTATAAATGAAGACCATTGTATCTATATAAGTTATACATACAAAGGATTTGTCATTCTAACTTTGTATGTAGATGACATCTTAATAGCCAATGACAACTCGGATCTAGTTTCTACTACGAAAGCTAGTTTGACATCCTAGTTTGACATGAAGGATAAGGGTGAAGCCAGTTATGTACTGGAAGTCAAAATATTAAGAAATAGGAGATAAAGATCTTGGGTTTGTCTCAAGAAAATTACCTTACCTTAATAATATTTTGAAAATACCATCTTAGTGATTGTATACCCAATGACTCTCATAACCAAAAAGATTCTATGCTTTGTGCAGGTATGGACCTAACTTAAAAGAAGTAGCCTATATGAATAATGTACCATATTTTAGTGAATTTTGTAGCTTAATGTATGCTATGTTGTACACCAGGCTGGATATCTGTTATGTAGTTGGAATTGTTAGTCGTTTCCATACAAATCCAGACCCTGAACACTGGAAGTTGTCAAAAGTTTTTTTTTTTACTTTTAGAGCACAACAAACTATGTGTTATGCTATGGCCACGGTAATTTTTTACCTTGTTGGATATAAGAATGCTTATTCTCTTCAATATTTTGTTTGTTAAAATATCATGTTGTGTATTGATGTCAATGAACTATAAGGCATACTTTCTCACACAAGTAGCCAGCTTCATTGGATATATGTTATCATGAAGTAATGCTAACTTTGTCTTAGTGACTCAAAGTTAGTGGGAGACTTTTGTAGTCTATATTAAAAGGGTTATTGGTTAATCTATATGGGATATTTAATAAAGGTTCCTGTACCCATGTAAGTTCATTTTTAGCCGAGTGGGAGGTGTCTATGTGAACCTTTTAGACTCGTGTGGGTGGGAGTTGGCATCCTCTATGTAAGAGAACTCCCCAACGTACTTTCATACGGTATGTGCTAGCGACCTCATTGAAGCGTATGGATTGATCCTTGCTCCTTCGCTGTGTGAGTCAATGTTTGTTATTTGCACCTTTTGACCTTTTGACTTGGGTTGTAATAGTGATAATGATGCTGCTACTTTGGAAGGATTACCAAGATTCCATGATTTTTACGGTTTTAGTGTAACCTTCTGGGAAGCGGTTATTGCCATTAAGATACGATGCCAAGTAAAAGGAAAAGTTTACAAGAGTAGTTCAGAAGTGACAGTTGTTGGCGCCAGTAACTTTAGTAGTTATAGTGATTGGTCACAGTATCCTGCTCATCCATATGTTGAAGGATCTGGGTTGAGTTTGGATTAGTCGAACAGAAATTGGACTTGAGGTGCAGGCAACTTTTTTTAGGATGCTTTTCTGGCCTGAGAGGTTTGGTTTGAAGTTATCCACATTGCAGGTGTGTTGCCAGGTCGCACGGCCTATTTGCCTGTATGAAACACGAAAGCTCTCGAGTATTTGACCTTTGGTTGAATGGGAGATGTTGGTTATATTTATTTAAGTAATAAATAAAAGATAATATTTATTTGTTAAATATAGTTATAACCAACGTCAAATAATATTGATAAGAATATTTGTTATTCTTATCTCTTTCTGTTATTATTATATATAAAGACTCTGGAATGAATTAGTTTCCAGTAATAGAGAATATACAGAAACCCTAGTTCCCACAGAATACACAGAGAGAGTAGTGTTAGGGTTCTTAGGTTGTGGATAGTGTGGGGAGTGCTGCTGTGGTCTCCTCCACCTGATAGACGCGAAGGATTCAACAGTTGCTGTCAAAAGAAGACCATTCGGTTGACAACGAACAAAGAGAACGATCCATATTTATTCCGCTGCGCGTCGATATCCTAATCTATATGTTTTCCAACACTCTCTAATTTAGTTAGATGAAAATCAAGTAGAATAAATTATTAGAATTGAGCTATAAACGTGGATCTAGTAATTAATCTCATAAAAAAAGTAGAGTTATATGACTCATTTTACAAGCTAGTCTGAAAACTGACCCCGACCGTATTGGCTGCCGTGAAGATCTCACACGAGATCTTTTCTTAAAAGCAATTTTCACACATACCCTTTTTTAACAAATTTTTATGTTTAACACGTGGTTTAGAAACAACCATCCTCAATGGTTATGAGAAAAATGTTGCAGTATTTATTATGCTATGGCGATACTTGATACAGTCTTCTCTTCTACATTGTATAGTGACAGCTTTATATATATTTTTCTTGAGATCAAGGCATTATCAGATGATTGCCATAACGGTCTTCTACATCTTCTTTCTTTTGTGAACATGCACTAATTGATTACAGAAGAAGAAAAAAAAATCAATATATGTATGTATATCTTAGTAATCTAAAGGCATTCCAGTCATTGTTGCCATTTGCTATTGCGGTTGTTGTTCAACTTTATGCTGTTGACAGATTTCAACCTCATCAAACCTTCTTCCAGAGAATTTGGATCCGCAGCAAATATGATTCTGATCCAATTCTTCAAACCAACAACCACTCCTGCAAATCCCAGATTCAAATTACACCCTTCATCATCACACCAAATCCAGCTGTGTTACTTACTCTTATTACCTGGAAGAATAACCACGGACTCTTCTTTGGCTAGTTTAAGCAGAAGTCAATGTCATCCGAGATATCCTTTAACATATTCAGATTCAGCTGCACCTGAAGTATTTCACCAAAAAAGAAGAAGCCAAAACACACTCTTGAGGCGTTGTTGAATGATCCACGTAGAAAACCAATTAGTGAACCATCAATTTATCCAATATTTTGGGGTTTACCATCACAGCCATTGATCCTTGTGGTTTGTAAGGACAAGTTAAGCACGGAACTTCGCTTATCATGTTAAAGCAGGTGTCTGATGTCTGCTTCAGTAAATTAAGTGTCCTTCTGAAGAAAACCTTATCTGTCTGACTGTCTGTTCAAGTATGCGTGGCACTGCCGCCTGTCAACAAAATAACACATCAATAGGAGAGTAAGTCTTGGGATTGAATTAAGCCTACTAATTACTTTATGTAGAAAGGAAGGACATAGTAGAATTACTACCTGAATAAATGTTGCAGGGCCTCCATAGATGTCAAAGTACTTCTTCAGACGTTCAATGATCTGATATGACAAAGGAATGTTGAATTTCAATTAATGACCAAACTCGAGTTGTAATAGTTAGTTAGATTCATTCTGGCAGGCAGTATCCAGTAAAAGTTTAAAGGTAAAAAGCAAACCACCTTTGGGTTCTTAAACATCCCAGTAGGATCAGTGGTGACAAACAGCCAAGTCTCCAACCAGGAATCAACCATCTCTTCGAAAGTGATCCAAGAGTAAGAACAGGTGCAATTGACCCAAAAACTCCCATGGGAACAAACGGGGTTCGTCCGAATGCAAGATGACCGTACACTTCATCAGCAATCACAACAATCCCAAGCCTCTTTGCCATTTCAGCAATCTGACATTACATTTTAAATTTCACATGATTAATTTCATTCATTCCCCCCCCCCCCCCCCCCCCCTTTAATTTTGTAGCTCAAAACAGCGAGTTCTTTGTTCCTTGCTTGCCTTTTTCAAATGCTGGTAAGAGTAGACATTCCCACATGGATTCCCAGGGTTGATCACAACTATAGCCACGGTATTTTGATCAGCCAGAGCTTCAACTGCATTGAAATCAACTTCCCATCCCTTATCAGGAAGAAGATCAAAGTACCTGATCTCCACGTTTCGAAACGAAGCGCATAGGTCGTACATTGAGAATCCTGGTCTCGGGAGCAACACATTAGCATCTGGACGGGCGAGGATTGACAGTGGTATGTCGATTGCGCTCGTGCAGCCTGATGTAACAAAACACATCCTCCGTTGATAATTCATAGGGAAGATGCTTGACAGATACTCAGCAATCGCCCTATTAATTTGATCAGATTGTTTCAAAGATCAAAGCAAGATTAAATACGGTCTAATCTATTTGGATAGTTTCAGCAACTTCATTCAGATTGAATTTCACAAATTAAAGTAATTATTAGCATTTCACGAATTGGAAAGACAAAATTTGAGAGAGAAGCGGCGACTACTTGCGTGTTTGAAAGAGACCGACAGTAGGAACATAGCCATTGAACTTCTCGGACAAGAGTGTATCGGCGACGGCGTCTTGCACAGTAGTAGTGGTTGTAGTGAAGCATGAATAAGAAGTGGGGTCTCCCATCCCGAGTGATATAATTTGTTTATTTCCACCGTTGCTTCCGTTGTTGTCATCGATGTGGGACATAATCAGACGAATAAACCTTTATGGGAATAGCTTGTGTCGTTGTAGGCGCCGCAGTAGTGGCGGTGTTACAAGATATGTAACAATCATCAGATAGAAGGAAGGAGGAACAGATAGGTAGAGCTAATGTTCACACAAACAACAACTCTTACCAGCAGTGCAGGGTGCCAGGAAGAAGAATACACCCGCGCAACAGCCGATACAGGAGAAAGGGAATGGACAAGGGAAAAGGACTGAATTATTTTCTGTTATAAACTGTTCTGTCTTACAATTCTGCTATTAATAGTAGTCTGCTGTAACAGACTAACTACTCTAGGCAAGTCATCGGTTTATTACATATGCCACGTAGGCCAACTGGTTACAACAATAACAACTGAATATGGTATATGCTATTTACTGTAACAAATCTCCCCTCCCCAGAAAACCTTGACCTCAAGGTTTGAAGTTAGGAAATCGCCTAAGAAGGTCATAGTAAAACTCCCAAGTGGCTTCTTCTTCAGCTTGATCAGACCACTTGATTAATACTTGAGTAGCAGCCTTGCCTTGTCTGTTTACCATTCTTCTGTCCAAAATCTTCTCAGGCTCATGGACTAAGGCATCAGGAACAGAAGCAGGTAATTGAGAGGTAAAAGAAGCCGAACCAATATGAGCTTTGAGCTGGGAAACATGAAATACATTGTGTATGGATGTGCCAGCAGGAAACTCTAATTTATAAGCTCGAGTACCACATTTATCAAGCACCTTGAAAGGACCAAAGTATTTAGGGGCCAGCTTCTGATTAGGACGAAAAACCAATGAATGTTGGCGATAAGGTTGGAGTTTAACATAAACCCAATCACCAATCTCAAAGAATCGCTCAGATCTGTGGGCATTAGTCTGCTGTTCCATCCGATGCTGGGACCGCAAAAGATGAAATTTCAGTACTTGTAGCATATTTTCCCGATCCTGTAAACAACGGTTAACCACTGCAACCTTGGATTCCCCGGGTAAGTAAGGTAAATGCTGTGGAGGTGGCTGACCATAAACAGCTTCAAATGGGGTTAATTGTGTTGCAGTGTGATAAGTAGTATTGTACCAGAACTCCGCTAACGGAAGGTACTTGCTCAAACATGAGGACGATCACTACACATACAACGAAGATAGTCTCAAGCCCTCTGTTAACTACTTCTGTCTGACCATCAGTTTGTGGGTGATAGGCAGAAGAGTAGTTCAAATCGACCCCTTGCAGTGTGAATAATTCCCTCCAGAATTCACTCAAGAAAATTGTATCTCGATCACTGACTATAGACTTGGGAAAACCATGGAGTTTGAACACATTGTCCAAATATGCCTGCGCCACAGTAGCTGCAGAATAGGGATGATGTAATGCGATGAAGTGTGCTGCTTTACTAAGTCGATCGACCACGACCAAGATTGCAGATTTACCAAAAGACATCGGAAGGGAATCAATAAAATCCATGGACAGATCTTGCCAAATTTCATCAGGAATCGGGAGGGGCTGTAGCATACCTGGTGAAGCTACGGTTTCATACTTGCATCGTTGACAGATCTCGCAACCTCTAATAAAGGACTGAATATCCTTACTCATTCCTTTCAAGAAAAACAGAGCTTTGACTCGTTGATAAGTGGCATCCCTTCCTGAATGTCCACCTATTCCAGAGCTATGCAACCATTGTAAAATAGATTTGCGCAAATCTTCTGCATCAGGAACTACTATCTTCCCTTTTCTGCGCAATATACCATGGGTCCAAGTAAAGAATCTGTGACTTTCTTTATTGGCCTTTAATTCATCGATGACAAGTTTGGTATTAACATCCGCATCATATGCCCGTTGAATCAGCTGCAGCAAATCACTTTGGATTGCAGAAAGCGACATAGCTAAATCTCAGACCTTCTATATCTGCTGAAACAGCAGCATCTGCTGCAAAATTTCTATTTCAACTTCGGCACAGTATTTTAATTCACAATTGCATTCTAACAATTTCGGAAGCCACTGCTGTTGAATTGGGGTATTAAGACGTTGCTCCAACAAATACTTTAGACTGCGTTGATCAGTACGGATTATAAAGTGATTGTGGAGAAGGTAATGACGCCATTTTTGCACCGCGAATACAACGGCAAGTAACTCCTTTTCATAAATTGAGAGATGCAGCTGGTTACCTTGCAAGTGGCGACTGATATAGTCCAAGGGATGGCCATCTTGCATGAGAACTGCCCCGATTCCAAAACCGCTCGCATCTGTTTCGACAACAAACACTTTGTCAAATCTGGGTAAGGCTAATACAGGAGCTTCGCATAATGCCTTCTTCAAGTACGAGAAAGCTTCTGTAGCTTCAGGCGACCAACTGAAAGAATCTTTCTTAGTTAGGGCTGTTAATGGACGAGCGATGGATCCGAAATTCCGCACAAAGCGGCGGTAATAACCTGCCAACCCTAAAAAACCACGCAGCTGCTTCAGGTCTTAGGTATTGGCCATTCTGCTACTGCTTTCACCTCTTTGGATCCGTAGAAACACCCTCAGGCGAATATAATGACCGAGATATTCAACTCGAGTTGTAGCAAATTCACATTTGCTTTCCTTGGCAAAGAGTTGATTGTTTCTCATAGTTAGAAACACAGAACGTAAATGCTGCAAATGATCTTCCAATGAAGTGCTGTAGATTAAAATATCGTCGAAGAAGACGAGAACAAACTTGCGCAGATAATCACTGAAAACCGCATTCATTAGCCCCTGAAACGTAGCTGGAGCATTTGTCAAGCCAAATGGCATGACAAGATATTCGAAGTGGCCCGAATGAGTCTTGAATGCAGTTTTGTGAATATCATCAACACTCATTCGTACCTGGTGATATCCCGCACGCAAATCAACTTTGGAATAGATCCTAGAACCACCAAGTTCATCCAGAAGATCACTAATCAAAGGAATAGGAAACCGGTCCTTCACTGTGATGTTGTTTAGCTTTCTGTAATCTACACAAAGACGCCAGGAACCATCCTTCTTTTTAACCAGCACCACAGGGGAAGCATATGAGCTGGAGCTGTGCTGTATTGTGCCTTGGGACAGCATGTCTTTTATGATTTTGTCGATTTCATCTTCTGGTGAACTGAATATCTGTATGGCCGGAGGTTGACTGGACTAGCACCATTAATCAAAGGTATCCGGTGATCATGGTTAGGACGATGTGAGGAGTAATTGTGTTGGTTCCAAGAATAAATCCTCAAATTCCATTAGTAACTCGGCAATCGCAGGGTGTGTACCCCTATTATTCTGCGTAACAGCTTCAAGAGGTGTCTGAATACTGGTATCCAGGTTGAGCTGTGTAACAGAAATCATGGCTAACTGTGCGCCCTCCTCAGACCATTTGGGTAAGTTTCTTGCTCTTACTGTGCGGACAGATCCATCTTGATGGCATTAAGAACCATCAGTCTGTTAGCCACCTTGAATTTCATCGTGAGATTTTGAAAATCCCACTCAATAGGGCCCAAGGTAATCAGCCACTGCACACCCAAAACCATGTCACAGCAACCTAACGGTATAACCATAAAATCTGCTTAAATTCTTCCCTTGGAAAGACCAAGCAAACTGATCTACTTTGCCCTCAATCTGCAACGTGTTACCATCTGCTACAGCAACAGTTGTGCCTTGAACATGTTGCAGACGACAGCCCAAACGCTCCGCTGCAGCCTTATCCATGAAGTTGTGAGTGCTACCAGAATCAATAAGGATGAATAGGGGCCGCTTGGAATGAATTCCCCTCACCCTCATTGTTCTGTAACAAGATGTACCCGCCAGAGCGCTAACAGAAATTAGCGGTTCCTCCTCCACAGGAGAATCATCAGTTTCATCATTATCTATTTCACCTTCCTCCTCACACTCCGCCATGTACAACTGTGTTTTCTTGTGTTTAAGGTAATGGCCGGGAGTACTTTTCATCGCAATAATAGCATAAACCCTGTGCCCGCCTCTCATTCATTTGCTCAGAGGTCAAGAATTTCCTCGGTGCCGACACTTCCTTGCGCTTCGGATCAACATCTTTGATTGCTTCCGTAACTTTGTTCAATGGAAGCAGCCCTTCGCCTGATTGCTTGTAGACGACGACGACTTAATTGCTTGCCAGTTGCCGAAATTAGGTTTTCCGGGGATGCGCTCTCTCGTACAAGCGCCCCAATAGCAAGCATTGACGAATCGATTGTGGCTGAAACATACGAACATGCATTTGAGTATCAGTTCGTAGCCCTGCCAAATACGCACTCACCAAATATTCCTCCGACAAGTTCAACCGAGTACGAATCAATTCAAATCGATTGTGATAATCGATAATGCCGTCAGTCTCCTGAAGCGCTTTCAATTCCGCCATCGGATCATCTAAAACCTCGCCGAATCTTTCTGTCAACAATTCTTGTACGAAGTCCAATCTTGAAGAATCGCGAGACCACTGGCCGACTGAACAATAGATTGATGCCAAGTAGCCGCTTGAGCATCGAAGTGAATCGACGCGAGTCCTACTTTCAGATCCTCAGGAGTACGATCGATCGCAAAGAATTGCTCTATCTTGCACAACCACTCCTTCAATCTTTCGCCGCTGAAACGTGGAAAATCCAACTTCGCCAGACGGAGTAACACCAGAGTAAGTGCTCTTGCGGGAAGACGAATCACCAGGTGATCGATCTGTGTCATTGGAATGCCGTTCTGACGACGAAGCGGTGTGAACTCGAAGAGCTTCAAACAACTCAGCAATGCTCTTATCGATTTTCTCGTTCTGCTCGAAAACATTGCCTGTATTTGCGGATGTAATGAAGCTTCCAACTCTTTCATTGCGTCACGAACTAATTGAACAGTTCTTGTTTCAGCCATTTGATGCAGGACCGTCTAGAATCTGATACCTTTGTTACAAGATATGTAACAATCATCAGATAGGAAGGGAGGAACAGATAGGTAGAGCTAATGTTCACACAAACAACAACTCTTACCAGCAGTGCAGGGTGCCAGGAAGAAGAATACACCCGCGCAACAGCCGATACAGGAGAAAGGGAATGGACAAGGGAAAAGGACTGAATTATTTTCTGTTATAAACTGTTCTGTCTTACAATTCTGCTATTAATAGTAGTCTGCTGTAACAGACTAACTACTCTAGGCAAGTCATCGGTTTATACATATGCCACGTAGGCCAACTGGAAGGGGAGACCTGGAAAGGAGCGACCTGGGAAGGAGCGACCCGGGAAAGGGCTACCTAGGAAACGGCCAGAGATGCCGCCTAGAGTGAATGCCACCCGGAGTAGGCACCAGAGTAGGCAGCCAGAGTGGGCCAACGTGGGCGTTGGTGCTCGAAGGGGAAGGACTGTTACAGAATCCCACATCAGCCGTATGGGGGCGGGGTGTGGTTCATATAGGACTATGGGCTCTCCATCCCTTGAGCTAGCTTTTGGGATGGCTCTCCCATGGTCCTGTAACAGGCGGTTGTTGCTGCTGCTACTTCTGTTGCGGTAAGTTCGCCGTTGTTGTTTCTCTGGTTATTTATTACCTTTCTCCGTTTCTGATAACAAACGGGTGGTGAATTTTGGATTTCAGAATGAGATATTTCATTCAAAGTATTACAAGATTATTTGTAGAGGATTTTTCATCACAAATCTCTATGCAGTCAAAATAAGGGGCTGAAAAAATCTACGTTGGGAAAATCTACTACAATATAATATTCAACAATGGGAGCGTGAATAGTAAGGCACGGTGCCTAACTCTTCTAGATGGGTAGGTGAAACAGATAAAGATTATCATTTTCAATATCCTCCCTTAATCCTGAATCTTTATCGAAGTCATCCCCATCTTTTCCTTTAGTTTGACGAAGGCATCATACTTTAGAGGTTTGGTGAGAATGTCAGTAACTTGATCTTCAGTTCTACAATACTTCACTTCTATCTCGGTCTTTGCAACTTGATCTCTTAAATAGAAATAGTCGATAACGGGTCTCGATGTGCTTGCTTCTTCCATGTATGACTGGGTTCTTTGCCAGGTTAAGTGCTGAAGTATTATCATAAAGATCATCATGGGCTTCTTTTGTGGAATATTGATGTGATTCATTAGGTACCACAACCACATTGCTTGGCAAAACACTGTTGTTGTGCTGCTACATACTCTGCTTCACAGGTTGATAACGCTACAATAGACTCTTTCTTGGATGACCATGAGCACGCAGTCATTCCAAAGTTAAAGCAGTAGCCTGAAGTGCTCTTTCGATCATCTACATCTCCACCCCAATCGCTGTCAGAGTATCCTACAATAGAAACATCATTCGAACCCATAAAGTAATCCATGGTCATAAGTTCCCTTCACGTATCGTAGAATTCTCTTTGCTACTTGCAAATGTGGTGATCGGGGAGTCTCCATGAATCTGCTGATCAATCCAACACCAAAAGTATCCGGTCTCGTACAAGTTAGATATCTGAGACTGCCAACGATCTGCTTGTAGTAGGTTGGATCAACATAGGCTCCTTCCTTTTTTGATAATTTGGTTCCAACCTCCACGGGAGTTCTTACTGGGTTGCAATCCGACATCTGGAACCTTTGCAAGAGATCAGCGGCGTATTTCTTCTGAGAGATGAAAATACCATCATTTCTTTGAATTACCTCAATACCAAGAAAGTATGACATCAGTCCGAGGTCAGACATCTCAAACTCCTTCATTATGGATTTCTTGAAGGATTCAATCATTGTGGGACGGTTGCCTGTAATAATCAAATCATCAACGTACAGACAAATGATTAACATACCGCCAGTTTTATCCACCTTCACATACAGGGCATGCTCTGAAGGACATCTTGTAAAACCACTCGCATTAAAGAAAGAATATATATGCTTATTCCAAGCTCTGGGAGCTTGTTTTAATCCATACAAGGCCTTCTTCAGTCGGTATACTTTCCCATCACTTCCAGATTTACCGAAGCTGGGAGGCTGCTTGACAAACACTTCTTCTTTAAGTGGACCATTGAGGAAAGCTGACTTCACATCCATCTGGTGAATCTTCCACTTATTTTGAGCAGCCAAGGCAATAATCAGCCTTATAGTCTCCATTCGAGCAACTGGTGAGAAAACTTCTTGGTAGTCAAGGCCTGGTCTCTACTTGAACCCTTTTGCCACCAATCTTGCTTTATATCTTTCTACCTCACCATTTGGTTTCATTTTTGTCTAAAAACCCACTTCACGTCGATGGCTTGTTGACCTGGTGGAAGGTCGGTAAGAACCCATGTACCATTTCTTTCGATTGCGTCAATTTCATCACGCATGGCCGCCATCCATTTTGGATCTTGAAGTGCTTCCTTCATTGTCACTGGCTCAAGATCTACGAATAGAGCAAAATGCACAATCTCTTCATCATCAGTATCTTCATCATCAAGGTTTACCTCATAATCTTGAAGATGTACTGGTTGGCGGCGACGTTGTGGATGTGGATCTGTGTGGTCTACCAACATCTGTCTGTGGTCTACCAACATCGTCTTACCTGATTAGGTGTTCAACTCTCCTCCCTCTGTGGACTCTTCTAACTCTTCAGCAAGGGAGATATTCGGCTCTTAACTACTCTATTTATTAAACTCTCCTATGGATTAGACTCTTCTAACTTCAGCATATTAGGTCTGCTGGCTCTTGGGAATATGGCGCCACTTCTATCCAATCCCATGACCATTTTCTGTAAAGGTGACATCACGAGTGAATTACCTTTTTCGTCATTGATTAAAGCTTGTATCCTCCCCGTTCATATCCAATGAATACTTGTTTCTTGCTCGATCATCAGCTTCTTTCTGTCTCTGCTGGAACATGCGCATAAGCTATAGCGCCAAATACCTTCAAATGCTTTACTCCTGGTTTGACACCGGTCCACGCTTCTTCAGGGGTAATATTGAGACACCTTTCATCGGAGAGCGATTCAATATATAAGCTGAACAGGAGACAGCCTCTGCCCAGAAGGAATTTGGCATCCCTTTGGTCTTCAACATGCTTCTCACCATATCCATGATGGTTCTGTTCTACCGTTCAACAACACCGTTATGCTGAGGGGTGTAAGGACATGTCACTTCATGTTTTATCCCGTGTTCCTCACAATACTCCTTGAATTCATTGGAGACATATTCACCTCCGCCGTCAGTGCGCAAAACCTTAAGCGAGTAGCCGCTTTGTCTCCCTGCATGAGCCTTGAACTTCTTGACGTAGTCAAATACCTCAGACTTCCTCTGCAACATATAGACCCATAGTTTCCGAGAAAAATTCAATAAAGGTCAGAAAATACCGATTGTTACCATTTGACATGGTACTCTTTGGACCGCAGACATCAGAGTGCGCAACTGAAGAGGATGGGTGGCTCGTTTTCCATCTTCTGAAAATGGTGATCGGTGATGCTTTCTGACGGTGCAGGCTTCACACAACTGCTCAGGATGATTATCTCTGGTAAACCCTTTACCATATTTCTCGAGATAAATTTTTCAAACCATGAAAACTCATATGACCAAATCGTAGGTGCCACAACCATGACTCATCAGATATTATCGCAGTAAGACAGTGATAAGCTCCACAGGATACATCAATTGGAAACATACGATTTTTAGTCATCGTTGCGGTGAGAATTAAGGTACCCTTTTCATAAAAAACTGAAAGCTTGCCTCAATGAAGCTTCATATCATAACCCCTTTTCATGTAGCTGACCAATGCTAAGTAAGTTAGTTTTGAGCTTGGCACATAGAAGACATCAGAAATATACCTGTGGTCTCCATTCTTCAAATTGATGAGAATTTTTCCTTTGCCGACAATTGGGATTTTACTTTCATCTCCAAATTTTACCGTGGTATGAATCGATTCATCAAGATGAACAAACAACCCCTTTTTTCCACACATATGATTTGTGCAGGCGGTTGTCAAGGAACCAAGTCTGGCTATCTAGTTTCTCCCCGTCGCCAGTGACCATCAAAAGTGTATGATCTTTATCATCACTTGCATCGCTATGTTTCACATAGTTAACTCTCTGGTTTTGCCTTTGCTTCTACATTCTGAAGCATAATGACCATATTTATGACATGCATAACATTGAACATCAGGTCTGTCATACCGTCCTCGTTCTTTACCCTACCACGTCCACGACCTCTATCGTGATTTCGTTGACGGTTGGAACTTGATTTATCTTCACTGCCATCTTGATTTCTTTGGTCACCATAATTGGTTGTAGCCACCACGACCTTTATATGATCCACAACCTCTTCCTCTCTGGATGGAACCACCTTGTCTCTTCTTTGGCTCATCGTCTTGGTCGTCAGAAAGGGAAACTTGAGCTTGCAATGCTTGCTCGATTGGCTTCTTCATCTTTCTTTCATTCATACGTTGCTCATGAACTTGCAACGTTCCTGTCACCTCATCCACGGTCATTTTAGCTGTGTCGTGAGCCTCTTAGCGCTATTTGATGCTGTCAAACTGGGGTGTTAGTGACCGTAGGATCTCTCCACTTTGGACTGTTCTGTCATCATATCTCCATTAGTTTTCATCTGGTTGGTTAAAGCCTGGAGCTGGCTGATGTATTTTGACACCATCTCTGAAGGCTCAATCTGTAGAAACTCGTACTAGCGTCGTAACGTTTGTAACCTTACCTTCTTGACTTTCTCTCCGCACCTTTGAAAGTGGTTGTCAAGGTTTCCCAAGCTTCTTTTGCCGTAGTTCACGCCTTGATGAATTAAATAGAGTGCCTTCTTGTCCTTTTTTGTATTCTCCTTGTGGGTAGCCTTCTGTGCGTCATTTGCATTCGCCACAAGCTCTGGAACACCGTCTTGTACTACTGTAAATAATTCATGGTAATCAAATATAACTCGCATCTGGGTCGAGCATCGGTTATAATTTTTTTCGTCTAACATCGGTATGGATATGGTGGAATTGGAAGAACCGTTCATTTTTTTCCACACAAAACTGCTCTATATTCTTCACTCATACTAAATTAATGCTCTCGGACTTTCCTATTGTTTTTTTTCAACAACGATACCTTCTAATAGTAAAACAATAAAGAAGCTGTTTTTTTTTTTAACACGATAACTTCTAGTAGTAAAAAAAATAAAGAAGCTCCCACTCAATACGATTCTCCCACTTCTTCTTTTTTTACTATTCTCCCACTTCAATACTATTCTTTTCCTTTTCTTTTGACTTGGACCCACTTCTATTTTTGTTTCAGGTGAACACCTTTGTTCACGGGAGTGTAGAATAATTGAAGAGAAAAGCACTCCAACTTGACTCTTAAAAGGGGGAGGTTTTTGAAAAAAAAATCTTTTAAAACAAAACAAAAACTCACGCATGCATATGCCGACCTTTTTTTTTACTCACCCTCTATCTTCTTCCTTTGGCTTCTTCTAGTACCTACTATCTGTGTTTCTCTTACTGAAATTTTCCACAATGAAAAACTTCTTCCTCCTCTCGCCGGTGCTCTCTCGTTTTTTTACTAGCCAGTCGTTCTCTTTCTTTCTCTATTTCCTCTCCTTGTTTTTTTTCTTCACCAACTACAACAACACAGAGGTGCGCAGAACAAGTCGTAATACTCTATGAGCAAATAGAACTATTCCACACTTCAACAAAGAGTAGGGATGCGAACGGATTTTAGAAAATATTGGTGCTGAGTTTGGAGTTTGCTGGCTTTCACAGATTGTATCGGGCTCTGATACCACTGATAACAAACGGGAGGTGAGTTTTGGATTTCAAAATGGGATATTTCATTCAAAGTATTACAAGATTATTTATAGAGGATTTCTTCATCAGAAATCTCTATGCAGTCAAAATAAGGGGCTGGGAAAATCTACGTTGGGAAAATCTACTATATCATAATATTCAACAATGGGAGTGTGAACGGTAAGGGACGATGCCTAACTCTTCTAGATGGGTAGGTGAAACAGACCAGGGATTGTCATTTTCAATAATTTCTAATTCTTCCATGCCCAAGTTAGTGTTAACCCATGTATATCTCAGAACGGTCTATCTGGTTTCTGAATAGAGAACCTTTGAATTCAAATTCAAATTCAATCCACCTCCGCCTCTATAAGAGATGGGCTAGGCAGGGCAGCAACAACACAAGATGGAGAAGAACAATGATGCAGACACAACAGTACCTTCCGACACCTATAAATACATGCCCTTGTGATCATTTTTGATATATGTTTTCCGCTGAATGATCTCTATATTTCCATAACTAATTCTCTCAAAACTACGTTTGTATTAACGCTAGTTGTTGAAGGCATTTATTTCGTTAATACATTGAATCGAATCTTCATTTCAATACCGAGATACATTGATCAAAGAAGAGGATATATATCTATTTAGAAGACCAAGTTGTCATCAATTGCTCTTCTACGAGTAAGATTCTCCTAAATTAAACGGAGCTACTACTTTGATTTCATGTTTGTTTTGGGCGGAAATTTGAAAGCATAACCGAAATTCACCGCGCCGTGTTGTAAATTTACAATTGATTCCTTAACGAGAGAGAAAAGAACAACTGTACAATAGCGCGTGGGACCCAGAAAGAGAGAGAGACGGACGGATGTGGAAGAAGATGAATGCATGGATAAGAAGACCACTCTCACATAGGCACATTTCTCGTCGTCGTCTCTGTTGGTATTAATGTCAATAGTTAACTATGGCCGGGGGATGGGAAAAGGAATGGGAAAATGAAGGGAAAGGGAATGTGATCAAATAATGATATTTGTATACATAAGGGAATGAAAATGAATTTTTTTTGAAAAAGGAGAATGTTAGAGATATTATTCCTTCCTTTATTAAGTTGCTCTTATTCTTATTTCCTTCTTCATTTATTCTTATTTCCTGCTTCTTCTAGTTACCCTTATTCTTTATTGTTTGTAATCTCCTTTAGTCTATTCCCTATCCCTTTCTAGCCTATATAATGTATAGTTTCTCCTCCCTGTAAAGTATTGAACTACTGAATAAGAAATATGAATAACAGAAGATTTACAAACCTTCGTCTCTTTCTCTCCCCTTTCTGTTCTCTTCTCGACACTGCTGTTCGATCCCCATTTCTAAGTAAATTTACATGGTATAGAGCAAATGATTCTGGTCTATCCCTATATTCTTCTGCAAACTCAATCTCGAAACACTATTTCGATTCAGTGATTTTACTCTGCTCTATTCCTATCTTCTTCCACAAATTCCATCGCTATGGGTAACGAAGTCGGGGAGAGCGAACTCGCTCGCCTTCTCACCCAAATCCTGACCCACGTTGCTACTTCAAGTGCTAGCACGACAAAGGTCGACACCACAGATCCTTATTACATCCACCCGAGCGACTACCCTGGTATGGTCATCGCTGGAAAATTCACCGGCAAGAACTTCCCCAGATTGAAGAAAGCAGTCGTTCTCTCACTTACTGCCAAGAATAAACTTGGATTTATCAACGGTAAGATCCCTAGACCTGATTCTACATCCAGTAATTACGATCAATGGGTGCGATGCAACAGTTTAGTTCAATCCTGGCTCGAACACGCCATGGATGAATCGATAGCTCAAAGCTTCCTTACCGCTACTTCTGCCTATGATCTATGGAATGAACTGGTGGCTAAATATGAAACCAGTAATGGCGTCCACTTATATCAGATCAGGCAAGCGATTAGTTCCTTGAAGCAGGAGAACGACAGCATCACCGAATATCACACCAAAATCAAGAAACTATGGGATGAAATGGATATGATGTATCCGACCCCGGCCTATGCTTGTGATCTGTCGAAAGAAAATCTGAAATATCACCAGGATCAGAGACTGGTGGAGTTTCTTATGGGACTTCACCCTTCGTACAAGACAATTCGTGGCAACATTTTAATGATGAAGAGCCTGCCTCCTATCGAACAGGTGTACTCCCTCCTTTTGCAAGAAGAGAATTAAAATGAATTTACTACTGAAAATAAGAAAGGAGGTGACTCGATGAGCTTTGCCAACCAGGCCTTCAAATCCACTTCTGGTAACAAGTGGCAGATTGAGAAAAAGAAACACATTAATTGCAATTACTGTAACAAGAGGGGGCACCTTGAAGAAGATTGTTTTGTAAAATCTGGAAAGATAATTCAATGCAATCACTGTGGTAAGAAAGGACATTTAGAAGACAAATGTTTCTTCAAAAACGGTTTTCCAAGAGTAAACAAGGGATGCAAGTTCAACAGAGGAATGACTGCTAATGCTAATGTGGAAGAAGAGGATGGAAAGAATAATCGACCAAGAGAGACCGACCAGTTGACTACAGGCTTCACAACATAACAACTGGCACAACTCTCCGAGTTATTCAACAGCAAAGGAAAATCTGCTATGTGCAGTTTTTCAGGTAACCCCCTTTGTCTTAGTGCTACTGTGCGCAATGATAAATCAAGCGATTTTTGGATTCTTGATTCAGGCACATCTGATCATATTTGCTGTGACAAATCCCTCATGAATTCCATCAGGAAAAATGAAAAACTAAAACGTATAAGAATGCCTGATAATCATGTTAAGACCGTTGATTATGTTGGACAGATTCAGATATGCCGTGATTACAACTTATGTGAGGTTCTTTGCGTAGAAGGTTTCAGTTTTAATCTTCTTTCTGTCCACAAATTGGTTGTCCAATTAAACAGTCTAATTTGCTTTGGAAATGAGGGTTGCTTTGTGCAGGACCCTTTGAAGACTGACCTCATTCAAATAGGAGCTGTAAAGGAGGGGTTGTACATCCTGGACAAGCACCTGTTTGAGAACTACTGTAGCAAAAAGAGAAGCTTGATGTGTAATTCCGTTTCTGTTATCAATAAATGGCATAGCAGGCTAGGTCATGTACCGATTGAGAAGTTAAAAAGTCTAGATGTATTACCCAACATCAAACAGAAAGACATAGATGATTTCTTTTGTGAAGCGTGTAATAAATCGAAGGCTCATAAACTTCCTTTTGCAGATAGCAATATTAAAACCACATGTATTTTTGAGATGGTCCACATAGATACTTGGGGCCCCTTTCATATGGAAACCCACGATGGTTTCACACATTTTGTTACTATTGTAGAAGATTTTAGCCGTGCTACATGGGTCTACTGTCTACATGATAAGATATAAAAGTGATGCTTTTAAAGTAATAAAGCAGTTTGTCTAGTATGTAGAAACTCAGTTTTCTAAGAAAATTAAAGTGATAAGGTCTGATAATGCTAGAGAACTCGGTACCAGCTCAGAGGGAAAAGATTTCTTTGAAAAACGTGGAATTAAACATGAAACTACATGTCCTAACACGCCCTAACAACGAAATAGCCGAGAGGAAACATCGACACCCCCTCTTGACAAATACCAGGCCTGACCTATGTTACACAGTCCAACTCCTGAGCCAATTTTCGAGCAATCCTACTGAAGCTCACCTCAAAGCAGCTCACCATGCCTCAAATATGTCAAAGGGACCTTTGGTTTTGGACTTTTACTGAATAACAGTTGTCTCAATGATTTGATCGCTTATTGCGATGCTGACTGGGCAGCTTGTTCTTCCACTAGGAAATCTGTCAGTGGATATTTCATTACCTTAGGAGCTTCTCCAATCTCTTGGAAATCAATGAAACAAAACACAGTTGCTTTATCTACTGCTGAAGCCAAATATAGATCCATGAGGAGAATCACGACGGAGCTGGCATGGCTAACCAGATTGCTGTCTGAATTGGAAGTTACAAGTATTGAACCTATTCCCATCAAATGCGACAATCAGGCAGCTGTTTACATCGCCAAAAACCCTATCTTTCACGAAAGGACTAAGCACATTGACCTAGACTGTCACTACGTGCGTGAGAAACTGAAGCAAGGGCTTATCTCTTTTGAATTCATACCTGGTCTCCAGTTAGCAGATCCTTTAACCAAGGTCATCACAGGAAAACAATATACTACAGTTCTTCCTCAACTGGGCCTCCAAGATTATACGGACATTCGATGACATTTCTTTTCAATCCAATCTCTATGGTCTTGACCCTAGAGCTTGAGTGTTATGCCCTAGATTTTTTTTTATTTTCTTTCTGATTCGCAAAGGGAGTTTGTGCTATTTTGTAATCTTATGTTAGATTGTCTATGACATTCTCCTTATGTCATTATGTTAGCTTGAGGAAGGAGGGTTACAATTGTCTTCTTCCTTGTTGTTATTTAATTAATTCCATAAGAGAGAGACTTATTAAAATTATTTTATTTCCTCCCTCTCACTCATTCTAACTCACGTTCAATTATTCCTCCTTCCACTACCCTGACGGTTCTCTCGACGTTCTCATCGCTCTCAACTTCTCCTCCCTTTGCTCATCTTCTTCTTCAATTCCTTTTGATTAATAGCGCTGATCTGTAGATGGAATTGTGTGCATCCGTCAGTCGTCTGTCAGGTTGGTTTGTAGATTCCGATTTCGTTCTTCATTGAGTCTTCCTCTCCTCTTTTCTGATTTTGGTTTTGTATTTTGGGAGCGGTTCAATTCGAGGGATTGTCATTCGATTGGAGATTCGGGAAGGTGATTCGTAGAGTCCGCAGAGATGGCTTAGCTACGGATGTGAGGTAGGTGGTAGATGGATTCGGTTGTGTGCGTTCACCCACGGGGGTTTTGGTTCCGTTGTTTTCCGTATATGTTTGTGTGGTTTCTGATCTATGGTAATTTTGTGTGAGTTCCGGATTTGCGTTTTGATGCGTTACAACCCCGTGGGATTGGTTTTGTTTTGCGTATTTTGTTATGTAAGTATTGCTTTGACAAAGGTGAATCTACCTTTATAGTTCCCTTCTGTTTTGTGAACTCTGTGTGCTTCTGATTTGAGAGTTCGGATTGTTTAATTGCCCTATGTTTGGTGATTGATCTCTGTCTGATTTGTCTTGGTTTTGGCCTTCTAAAACTGCCATGGTTATGGTTTAAAGACTTTGGTTTCGCACTGCATTTTTGACATTGTTTTGAGGACTCTGTTCGCATCTGATTTCGTTCTGGAAATCGAACTTTTCGGCGCGTCCGAACTTCCGTCCGAACTTCCGTCCGAACTTGGAAGTTCGGACACGCTCTGTTGCGTCTGGATTTTCTGAGAGTTTCACTGTGTCCGAACTTGGAAGTTCGGACACACCCCGTTTTGCGCCCTCTGATTTTCTCTTCGACATGTGTCCGAACTTTGAAGCTCGGACACATGTTCGGACTTCCCTCGAGTTGTTTTCCGAAGACGTCCGAACATCCGTCCGAACTTGGATGTTCGGACACCTTGAAATTTTCTGCGGATTTGAGTTCGACTTGCGTCCGAACTTCGACGTCCGGACACAAGTTCGGACTGCTCACTGTTTTGACCATAACTTCTTGGTCTGAGCTCCGTTTTGAGTGCCGTTTGTGGCGTTGGATTCCTCTTTCCGAGTACTATCTGTTTTCATGTGTTTTGGCATGTGTTTAAGTGTTTTCTGATTTTAAGGTCTCTGTTAATCTTTGAACTCTGTTTGCTCTGAAAATGTGATTCAACCTCTGATTTCAGTTGCTTTCGTATTTACTAGTCGGGTTACGACTTCTGTCTTGCTAAGGCTTTCCGTTGGTAAGCTTCTACTCTGATTTCGTTAAGCTTCTACTTTCTGTTATGATCTGACAGGACTTTGTCCTGTTCTGTATAAAGCTTTGGTCTGTTCTGAAAGCTTCTGTTTTGGGACCTAGTCTTCTCTGTATCTGAACCTTTGGATGGCTGGTCTCGCTGTCTCGTAGCGCGCTATGTAGGATCCTTCTGTTCACGGGTGATGTTCCCCGTTCTGTTCACGGGTGTTTACACCTGTTCTGTTTACGAGTGAGGTTTCCTCGTTCTGTTCACGAGCTGGTTGCTCGTTCTGTCTGTATGCTCTGATTGCTAGTGTCCCACTTCCGTTTGTGTTCTGTTCAGCTTCTGTCTGTTTTCGCTGCTCTGGTATTTGACAGACTGCTGTGTGCTTTCTGTCCTTTGAACGCCTCTGTTTGTTTTGTACTGCTTCCGCCCGCTCTGTCTGTTTACAAACTCAGATAGGCTGCAGTGTGCTTCCTGTCTGTTGAGGATTTCTGATTTGTAAAGTGCTCTACTTCGTCTGCTCTCTATCTGTATTTGATTTGAGACGGTCTGCTGTGTGCTTACTGTCTTCTGCTAAGTTCTGGATTTTGCTAAGCTTCTGATTTTGCTAAGCTTCTGATTTCGTTTAAGCTTTTTGAGTTTGTTAAGCTTCTGATTTCGTCGAGCTTTCAGCTTCAGCTTACCTTCTGCTACTGAGTATGTTTTGACCACCGCTTAGCTCCTTCTGCTTTAGACTTCTGTCTATTTGAAAGACTTCTGCTTTGTCTCTGTTTTCGCTCTGGCTAAGCGCTTTGGTATATGTATATATTGGTATGTTCAGATTATGTTTTGAGCGTGCTCAGCTGATGAAGTTTATCACCTGCTGAGCAATAGTTTTGCTCACCCCTATCTCCGTCTGATTTGCAGGTTTTAGTTCGTGCTTGGAGATTCAGCTTCTACTTTTGTCTTGGCTTTTGAGCTCTGTATTTCAGTTTGTTTGGCCATGGTGCCCAGTTGTAATTAGATTGTACATTGTATTTCAGGTTGGCTTCCGCCTGTGTATTGTAAAGATGTGTTGTAATTGTGTATTTGATCAATATATGGGTTTCAGTTCTGTTTTGGGGTTTCGATAGTGTAGCCTTGCATGTCTTAGGTAATAAGTGCGCGGCGTGTAACGGTCTCTCAACCAGGGTGGTTTTGGGGTCGTTACATTGAGAGGGGGTGTTAGAGATATTATTCCTTCCTTTATTAAGTTGCTCTTATTCTTATTTCCTTCTTCATTTATTCTTATTTCCTTCTTCATTTATTATTATTTCCTTCTTCTTCTTCTAGTTACCCTTATTCTTTATTCTTTGTAATCTCCTTTAGTCTATTCCCTATCCCTTTCTAGCCTATATAATGTACAGTTTCTCCTCCCTGTAAAGTATTGAACTACTGAATAAGAAATATGAATAACAAAAGCTTTACAAACCTTCGTCTCTTTCTCTCCCCTTTCTGTTCTCTTCTTGACGCTACTGTTCGATCCCCATTTCTAAGCAAATTTACAGAGAATGAGATTCTTTTACACTCGTAGTTACATATATATATTATCACTATTTAATTATGAGACTCAATTTCAATTTAAGATAATGTTTTCTTTTTTCAAATATAATATAGTATCATTCTAAAATAAAAGAATGTCATCAAGCTAATTAACTTTGTATACATTAGATCAGTAATAATATATCGTATTTTTGTTTAACAAGATTATGGCATGGCTTATTTATACTCCATCCATCCTGAATTGACCGTCCTGTTTACTATTTGGACATGTTATTTGACTTCCATATTTAACATGTAAGATAAAATAATTTTTAAATTTTAAGTTTTGCATGTGATTCCTTACATGATAAACTATGTGCTATAAAATTTAGTTTTATAAAATTATTTTATCTTATATGCTTAATATTGAAGTGGAAAAGCGTGTCATAAAGCAAACAGCACGGTCAATTCAGGATGGAGGAAGTAAAAGATTATATACTATTCACGATTCAGCAATTAAAAAAGAATTATAAAATATAAAAGTGGTAGGGGAATAGGAGTGGGTATGAATTTTCCCTTTCCTTATTTCCATTCCAAACAAACGGTGCCAGAGAGATACACTTCCTTATCGGGCCGGGTTGTGGTATAACAACTTTTATATGAAAGTGAAATGATTAAAAAATAGCGAAATACTTACAAATATTTTAGGCCGATGAGATGTTGCTGGACAATGAATGAACTTAATGGGAGCTTGGATTTATAATCGCATGTTGATAGAAGGAAAATTTAGGAGGAGCGAGCTAGCTTAGCATCTGCCCGTGTATAGCTTAGCTAGTTATAACATCATCGAGAGGTGAGTTTTCACGTAACAAGTCTAAAAAGTCGATAAGCAACAGTAATTCTAGTTAGCATAGAAACAACGCAAATTCTTAGCTATATGTTACTGTAGTCTACACTAGGGTAATTTTGTAATTAATGGAGTGTGGTGGGACAAACACAGAACACAAATGAAAGTGAGGGCCGGATTTGTTTTTTAATTTGTTTTTCTTTTTTTTTCTTTATCATAACAACAATAACTTTAAATTGTTATACTACCCTCCATTCAATAATATCTGTCATTTTAGAAACTTACACACTTATTAAGGAAAGTAGAAAAATGACGCATGTACCCCTACTTTTTACTTTTCCATCTAGGTAATAATTACTTTTGTGTTGAGTAGTAGGGTTAAAAGTGAAAAAAAATGTGTCAAAAAACTAGAAAAACATATATTGTTGAACAAGAATCATATCCTAAAACGACATATTAATTAAACGGAGGGAGTAACTTTTAATATATAAGTCCGAATTGAAAAAAATTATATCATTATTCACATAAATTCAAGCTCTTCAAAACAAGACCAGTCATGGATATGTTTTGATAACTTTTTAAAAAAATTATTTTTTGATACACTAAAATGATAATATGATTCATTATTTTGTATTATGATTCATTAAAATTGATATTATGATTCATTAAGTAATAAGTGGTGAATTCAACGTCTTTAGCTTTCCTATGGTGGGTTTTGGGGTGTTTGGGGGGGGGGGGGGGTAGGGTAATCTATTTGGAATTTTTTATGTACTTTATATTATAGCAACTATCTCGATGGGTTTTTAGGGTTTGTGGTAGCGGGTTTAGGGTCTAACCTAAATCCGCCACTACAAACCCTAAAAATGCCTTCAATGTTTTAGCTTTCCTAGGTGGGTTTTGGGGGGGGGGGGGGGATAGGGTAATCTATTTAGAATTTTTTATGTACTTTATATTGTAGCAACTAACTCAACAGGTTTTTAGGGTTTGTGATAACAGGTTTAGGGTCTAACCTAAACCCGCCACTACAAACCCTAAAAATGCCTTCGACGTTTTTTAGCTTTACTAGGGTGGGTTTTGGGGTGTTTTTTTTTTTTGGGGGGGGGGGGGTAGGGTAATCTATTTGAAAGTCGTTCTATACTTTACATTGTAGCTACTGACTCAACAGATTTTTTAGGGTTTGTGGTTGCGGGTTTAGGGTTAGCCACTACAAACCCTAAAAATGCCCTTGACGTTTTTTAGCTTTCCTAGGGCGGGTTTTAGGGTGTGTGAGGTTAGGGTAATCAATTAGGAAGCTGTTCTATACTTTAATGTGATGATGTACATATTTTAATGTGAGAATGTACATGTTTTAATGTGACGATGTACATGTTCAAATGTGAGAATGTACATGTTCAATTATCAGAATATATATGTTTTAATGAACATCTGTATATGTTTGTATGACCATCTGTACAAGTCTCCCTTATATGTACAGGTTTTACTCAATGGATGTACATATTTAATGATTCGTACAGGTTTATGTGACCATCTGTATGTTTTTAATGCGAGAATGTACATGTTTTAACGAACATTTGTACAGGTTTGTATGATCATCTGTACAAGTTTTCTTTTACGTTCTGTGCACTATAACCTTTAGCAGCATCAGTTTTACTTTTTTTATAATAAAATTTAAAAATATTTTTTCTTTTTACTTGCCAGATCAGCATATGTAGCCAGGATGACTACAATGAAGAAAAAAAGTAGATAAGCAACAATAAATCTAGTTAGCATCGAAACAATCTTGTATTTGGCAACCTAAAATAAGAGGTCTCTATTGATTTAGTAGTATCTCATTCCTAATCTACTAAGGAAGTGTTTGTGTTATGCAAGGGAATAATAGTGGACAAAACGTGTTTAGTTAAGTCACTTTAATGTTTTCATATTGGGATAGGATTGTACCCTTTTTTAATAGAGTAGAACCACCTTGCAATTTGAAGTCTAGACTTTTAAGGTGCCACAGCTAGCTGCTTATCCTTAATAGCTTTACTAATTAGAGTGTAAGATGCTCGCGTCCTCCCTTTTGAAGTGCTCATGCATTTTTGCTCTATTTGACATAGTGCATGGGTTTTCTATCCTTTGCTCCTCCCCACTATAGGAGGAGAATATGGAGTTATATGTTCCTTGGTGACTGAACTTTGTAATTGAAAAAGGGACATAACAAAGATTGGGATTGCTAATAGGTCTTTGTTGACTATGATTGATCGTTCCGCTTGGGACATGGGGCGCCATGAACCGTTTCTTAATTGATCCACAGGCTATATTAGAAGATCGATCTTCACTTTATTCCTCCCCATACCAAACAGTAACCTATGTTACATCCTCCCAGTTAGTACATTCACATGAAAATAAAATAAAGTTGGGTAGGTGATAGGATAGCTAGCCCAACTTTGATGAAAAAAGAAAACTTAATTAAACCCAAACCAACGATCAGAATTTTTGTCATCGGTTAGTAGTGACAGAGAATTTGACGCGTCCGTCAATTTTGCTGAGCCTGGCGCTAACCTTGGCCTACTTGCCCTCCTCTTTTTCCATTTATTGAAAATGGAAACATTGGAAGCATTCATATTTCATTTAGAATTGATGGAGATACGTGTGTCCTTGGATTTGTAAACCTAAGCGAACTCGGTTTCATATATTTGTCTCATTATATCATCCATTAAATTAAAACTCCGGACGTCAATGATTATCTACACTACATACCGTTGCAAGTTGTTGACAACGGCAAGTAAACCATTTATAAACAAATTAAGAGTTATCTTACTTTCATGGGTCAAACGTCAACATAGTCATCTTCTGATGCAGCTGAATCTACAAGAAAACAAATTGCACATAACTTTCTTTAGTTAAATTAATCTCATCGTGTGAAGTGTGATTAATGACTAGTAAAGAAATTGATCATTTTTGGTGCCATATTTTAGATGGTTTTAACGTAATTGCCGAAAAAGAGGGAGAGACGAATTTCATTTTCGGTGGGATGCAATTTTTACGGTTTTTAACCCGAAAACACTGAAAATGTTGCTTTAAAAAAATGTTTTGCAGCTTGGCGGTCTATAGAAAGAAATCGTCGAAAATGTATGTCTTATTTTAAAATGGGATCGACACGAATCAGTACTACTTTGCATATCCTTTCAAATTCAATATACAACCACACAAAGAGATGGCATTGAATCTGCGTCACCACCACCGTGAACCATTGCCTCCGGTCACCTCCCACCGTGACCGCTCGTGCCGTCGTTGCTACTCACCGAAGTCTACGTCTCCGTCGGGCTTACAGTAAGTCCAAAAAAGAGGAGAAACAAGTGAGTTTAGGGTTGTTTATTGTTCCGCTTTTTAGCAAATAGAGTCTCTCTTTCGATTACAAGATGATGCTCTATCTTCTAAATGTCGGAAACTTAATATTGAAAGCATGCTTGACAAACGAAGGTTGTTGTTCTTTTATAGTGGCACAAATGAAAACGTTATGGAAGTTAGTTTTCACAATTAAAGGCACCAACGTTCAAGCCCATGAATTTGGGACTTGAAGCCTAAATCAGCTTATGGCTGCGAATATTATGGTCCAAGGATGCTGACCAACGTTCATGACTGTCCGAATATTCACGTCCCATTGTTTTCACAACTGTAAGACAATGACTGTTAGTAGATGAACTCAATCAGCACATATTAAGTACTCTGACTCTTTCTATATCTTGCCTTGTCGAGGATATGTATGTTTCACGAGATGACTCTATTTGATGATGGACCCCATACTCAGCAACACTCAGGTTCCAACACAGCTCATGCCACAATGGTGAAGTAGTAAGATGGTATGTACCATCAAAAATCAAGTTTTAGGTCCGTCAGGAAACTTGAAGCGGGTTATATTTTTTCAACCCGAACCCGAACTATTTTTAATTTAAACTTTATTTGTGAAATTTTGAATTATTTATTTAATAAAAATAATATTTTATTATTAAGGGAAAATTACATACCCCACCCATGACGTTTGATGAAATTTCACAATCCACCCACGTGGTTTTAAAAATTACTTACCACACCCATGTGGTTTCCCCTGTTTTACATCCAGCAACTTTTCTAATTTTTGTTCAATTCAAAAGATGCTTAAACGTTGTCCAAAGTTGATGAAATTTTACATAGACGATGCTAAAGTGTTATATTTTGGTTTAGTGTGAAATCTAAGTTTTTTTAAGCTTAATGTGACATTTGGGACCCATGAACATGTCACATGTTTCATTGGGTCCCACGGGACACATTTAAGCTTAAAAAACTTCAGATTTGACATAAGATCAAAGTATATCACTTTAGCATCATCCATGTAAAGTTTCATCAATTTTGGACAACGTTTAAGCATCTTTGAATTTAACCAAAATTAAAAAGTTGCTAGATGTAAAACGGGGGAAACCAATGGGTGGGGAAAGTAATTTTTTGAAACCACGTGGGTGGAATGTGAAATTTCGCCAAACGTCATGGGGGGGTATGTAATTTTCCCTATTAAGGGAATTAATATTATTTTGTACTACATTTAATCATTAGTTATTAATTAGATGTTTGGTTTAGTTATAAATTAATCACTAAACACTAAGTTATGTCATTAAATATAACATATTTTCTATATTTAACTTTTTTTATTCTCGGGTTACGGGTTGGAGGGTTTAACCCGAAGCGGGTTTTAACAGCCTGAACCCAACCCGAAAAAAATTTCGGGTCAAAATCTCAACCCGAACCCGGCTTTTTATAGGTCAGTTTCGGGTCAAGATTGACATCCCTAAATTCTCAAACTATCACATGCACCAGTTTGGATAGTATGGCCCCACAAAATCCGGCATGTGCAAATATTTGTACGTACCAAAATGACTGACCCTATCAAAGACTATTATTAATTCTTCCCAAAAGGAGTTCATACTGCCTAACCTATTAGTTTAACATATGCTTGCTCTTCTTGATCACTAAGATTGTCTACACCAGTGGATTGTAAGACTTGGGAGTGAAATTAGAACAAAATTGTGTGCTCTTTAGACTCATAATATTATCAACATTAACTAGCTAACACAATAATAGATTGAAGGTTTTGATACAGCTATCAACAAACCCGTCTTCTTCCAACTTATTCCACCCTACCTTAAGAGTCAACCTGTCAAAAATTGTATATGATCTTTGGGGCAAGACTCAATTGAATTGTGCTTGTCACCTATCTTTGGAGCTTCATATATTGAGCTTGTTACATCTCTACTGGCATCATCTTCTCTAACACTTTATATCAAGAAATCTTCAATGCTATTTTGCTACACGGTAAACTTGTATTGCCACTGGACCATAAGATTACAAACTTTACTTCATTTCCAACCACTGGTCTAACGCCACTTAATATGAATTCATGGTAAATGCCAAAATCCAACACATGCATAGATATTCTCGTGTGAAAGGTAGGGGTTGAAAAAGATTAGGAAAGTTGTATACACTCTTGTGTTTGTCTTGTGGATGCAAAAAAAGAGCGATACGAAGTTGAGAGTCCACCAAATTGGACACTTACTTTAGGCTGGAATTAGAGTGCTGGAAAGTACTAAAAGCTTCTTTTATACTATCAATCCTGAGATTTTTAACGTGAGTTTACATAATTCTAATAAAACTCTATCTTAATATATTTCTATTTTTTAATCTTTGGGCATTTTAGATCCCATTTTTGCCCCCACAAATTCAAAACAAAATAAGCCAAGCACCCTGAGTTTGCCCCAAATATCTGCACAACAAGCTTTGCCCAAGCCAACTATGGATACAAAATGTGCACCCACAAATGCACATGGGAATCTATAGGAGCACACCTATCACATAAAATATATTTCTAACGATGCGTCACTTAGGAAAATAGAAAAAAAAATGCATCTTAGATGTTTATTGAACTTTGTGGTGTGAGCGCTGGTTCGTGCTCCAAGGGTTCTAGACAAGCATCACAATAATATTAGCAGGCCTTATACTACAAGTGTCTCAACATCTCTTCATGAGAAGTCAACAACACAGTATTACAACTTTTTTCTAGATAATGTAAAGGAAATCTAATGAAGAGAACATCTTCATTGTTGGGTGTTTTGCCCGCATACCGGCCACCACTACAACTCGTTTAACAAGAAGTACTTTGTCCAGAGGAATAGCGAGTCAATTGACGATGTATGAGAGTTTAAACACAATTACAACACATCCGGATGAAAGCGGTTTGGAATGGAGCTGCTTTGTTGAGCCTGCTTTAGATGCATTGCTAGGGCATAGTTGTTGACCTGATCAAGAAAGAAGACACAAAATGTAAATCAGATCAACATATCACTGGTACAAAGTAAACAAGTTTTATTTAAGCCCAAAGGAAAGAAAGGATCACTTTGGGATACAAACAGGGGAAACGGGTCAATGCTAACCTGTAATGTTCTAAGTTGCTCTTGATACTGGGAAATAAGCTGCTTAAGCTGCTGAACTTCCAGAGCCTTGACTTCTGACTCCTTATGACGCTCGTGTTGAATTGACACAGCTCGTTTAAGTATTGTATTCTCATGAAGACCAGCCTGCAACTGCTCCTTCAACAGCACATTCTCCTACAATAAACTCAAAGAGAGAGAGAGACAAGTGAGCCACCCACTCTACACAAGTACAAGCGTCCACTAACCCAGTAGATTTACCAAAAAAAAGCTATCCGGAGGGTCAAAAAGATTCAGGAAAAACAAGATCCTGGATACATAGCTACTGAACGAAGTATAAACCACACCTGCTGAAGTTTTATTACAAGTTCGCCACCCCCTAAATTGATGCAGATGGACTTTTCCACAGCTTCAAGAGCTCTAGCAGCACGGAGCCTTGCATCATCCAGGTTGGTAGCACTCATCATCTCCTTGACAAAAAGCTCCACCCACTCTTTGCCATCCTTAGGCAAGTTTGTGGGAGCTGATGAATTTTCAGAGGATATGTCCTGTTCAGTATTTGTAACTGGAAAGCCCAAAAGAAATCAGAATGATTGTCCCAGGTCTCAGTATATGTAAAATCCAAAAGACATCAGATAGCATGATAACGGCAGTAGCGTATATGCAAATTTGTAGGTACATATATTCTATTAGGTATAAATATACATACATGTACAGCAATCTAGAAGAAAAAGACAAAAACCTTCTGGTCGGACAGTTGTTTGAGGGCTATCAGACTGATTTGCAGCAGCCGGGTACAAGTGATTATCACCACATTGCACATGAAGTTTGTTCAAGCTTTTTATTGCAGAGTCCAAATCGTAGTGGCAATCTTCTAGAGTTCTCTCTAGAATCTGAAACAAAATTAATCATCAACACTACCGGACAAGATACACACGTTACCAGATCCAGCAAACACAAAAACAAATAAACCAATCAGGACTTCAAAGCAAAAAAGAAAAATACCTTCTCGTCCATATCAGGAAACAAGGAGACCAAATGATCAAGCAACAACGAGAAAGATGGTGATGACGGTGACTCTGCAACTGGAGGTGAACCGCTTGGAGAAGAAGAGATTCGAATGGGAGAGGAGGAAGAACAACGAGCTCGTTTGGATGCAGGTGGGGATGGAATGTTGTCTTCAAAGAATGCTCTTTTCCCGCACACTATGGCAGACATGTTGTGCTTCTGCCTGCTCCACCACAATCTAACTTATATTCGCCCTCCTTGACTCTGTTTTCCTTGTACTGCTCGTTGATGCAGTGAGACTAGTGATTTCCTAAACAAAAAGTTGGATATTAAGGGTCTTATCATGTAAGTGACTTTACAAAGCTTAAAAATCCCAAACTCCAACCTGAAATCAAATTCACGGTTTGATGAGAACTGAGATTCACATACAACGAAATTAAATTTTCATCTAACCAAAAGACCAAAAGCCAGTACGTAAACTCAATTAGAAAAATTATGCAGCAAAAAAAAAGCATCGATTATAATGTTTTTTATTATGATTATAAATAGCAACAATCTATCAACAGACTTGCAATCACACGCATGAGGAAAGTATTCGCCAGGTGAAATGCACTACCTAGCATTCTATAAACTCACGCAGTATAAGGAAATTAGGCATCTCACATACAGATTATTAACCAATCAAATCCAACAAGAAAAACAAGCAATCAAGAGAGCATGAGCCGTAAACCCGATCTTTAAAATTAGAAGAACAGAATTTCAGCGCGATTTTGCATTTCTTAGCTTCAACGAAGAGCACACCAAAACAAAAAATTCTAGTTGACAGCCGCGATAGGTGAAACAACTCAAACAGACATTATATGAAGGTCAAAAAAAGAGATATGGATTCCGTATTGTACCAGAGTAAAAGACGCCCAGCTATCACGCCCGGCGACGAAGAGCTGTGATAGCGTAAATGAGAGATTGTCACCTGTTATTGGAAGAGTAGAGAACGAGGAGAAGAGGGTTTTTGGCGTGGACAGGGAAAGGTTAAACATAAAGAAGGATTGGAGTGAGGGGAAAGAAAACGAGATGGAGGAGCGGGGATATGATTCAACGAAGAATCCCAATAAGCTTTCATAATTTTGTACGTTTATAATTTAAAGATAACTACCTTAGTAAAAGCAAAACTATATATTGGTGTCGTTTGGGGACACAGCTTCTCAAGCTTCCAGCAGCTGACAACTTCTCAATTTTTAAAATCAGCAGGTTTCCACCAAACACCCAAAACCAGCAGCTGACAGCTTTTACAAAATCATCAGCTGACAGCTTCTCAATTTCCCCTCTACTTTTTAAAACACAATCCACCAAACACTAAACCAGCAGCTGTCAGCTTCTGTAAAACCATCAGCAGACAGCTTCTCAATTTCCAGCAGCAGGACCCAGCAGCAGCCCCCAGCAGCTGTCCCCAAACGAACCCATTATACATAAAAAAATCTACATTACAGACAGAATAATATATAATGGAATAATATATCTAAAATACCCACTATGCATTTATAATGAGAAATTAATCATATTTATCTTTTTAGCACACAAGCACCTAGTTTAAATCATCGAGCAGTAGGTCAAGGCTGCGGGCTGTCCGCGCCCAACATGATACAGTCCTGTCTATTTGATAGTCCAGTCAGAAGTTGACTGGATTATTTTGATGACTGGACAGCTTTTTTACTATATTAACTTCAATTAATTATAATTTTTAAAATATAAGTCCAAAATGAAAAAAATTATATCATTATTCATCTAAATTCAAGCTCTTCAAAACAAGACCAAACATGGATATGTTTTGACAACTTTAAAATTTTATATTATTTACATGTATATATCCATATATATCAATCAGACTTCATAACATCATTTTAGTGTATCATAATATCACTTTTAATGAATCATAATATCAAAACTAATGAATCATATCTTCATTTTTAGTGTATCATCGCAAATATATAAGAATAAATTTTTTTACACAATAATACAACACAAAATAATATTTGGTATGTATGAAAAATACGTGATTCACCATATAAGGTGTAAAATACACCATACAACAATAATAATACACTACAAAACAATACTCCCTCCGTTAATTAATATCTGCCGTTTTAGGTAGTGATTCTTGTTCAAAAATATCTGTCATTCTAGTTTTTTGACACATCTTTTTCCACTTTTAACCCTACTATTCAACACAAAAGTAATTATTATCTAGATGAAAAAGTAAAAAGTAGGGGTACATGCGTCATTTTTCTACTTTCCTTAATAAATGTGCAAATTTCTAGAATGACAGATATTGTTGAACGGAGGGAGTAATGTTTTTTTATCGGTTCTGAAGTTTGTTATCTAATTCACCACTTATTAGTTAATGAATCATAATATCAATTTTAATGAATCATAATATTAAAATTAGTGAATCATATCTTCATTTTAGTGTATCATCGTAAACATATAAAAATAAAAATTTCAAACAAAATACAATACAAAACAATATTTTGTATGTATGAAAAATACATGATTCATCATATAAGGTTTAAAATACATCATACAACAATAATAATACACTACAAAACAATAATGATTTTTTATCAGTTCCCGAAGTTTGTAATCTAATTCACCACTTATTACTTAATGAATCATAATATTAATTTTAATGAATCATAATACAAAATTAATGAATCATATTATAATTTTAGTGTATCATCGTATACATGTAAAAATAATTTTTTAAAAAGTTGTCAAACATATCCATGGCTGGTCTTGTTTTGAAGAGCTTGAATTTAGGTGAACAATGATATAATTTTTTTCCATTTTGAACTTATATATTAAAAGTTACAACTATTTAAAGTTAATATAATAAAAAGACTGCCCAATAAGCAAAAACAGACCAGTGAACAGCTGACTGGGCTGCCAAACGGACAAGACTGCACCATGGTGGGCGCAGACAGCCCGCAGGGTAGAATTTACGATCATCGAGTTGTTCAGCCCACGGTTTTGACCAACACATCATGGATGATTTTGATAGTTACCCAGCCAAGACGTATATCCAGCCAAAAATCAATCTCGCTCACCACTCTCGGGTGACTATTGACTGACCCACTAGACCCTGGATCGACATAAGTACATAAGAGTTCACCACCAAAAGTCATCCTCACACCCCCTGCCCTCGACTAGTTACCCTCAAGGCATACTTCAATGGCGCTTTCACAGTAATAGGTTTTATGTTACATGAATTCGAACTTACAAATATAAGACTAAGAAGACCTAAGTTGTCTTTACGATTTGCATTCTTCATGTGCTTCTCGTGTCAATCTGTAGGATCGATGGGGGCTGACATAGTCTGTCTAAGTTGTGAGACTCGGACAGACTGGTTTGATATTTAATGGACTGAGTCAAGCGATTAAAACTCGTACTCAATACACACTTCTTTTATTAATTAACAAAAGAGTATACACTGCTTACTAAGTAGACAATACCTACTTTAGTAAGTACTCTCACAAATCCAACAAAATTTCTAATCAGCTCAAGGGAAAATTGAAAGCAAACTAGGAACTCCCTAGAATAGTTATAATGAAGTAAAACTCAAACGAAAAGACTAACGAAAGTTACAATGGGATTTTCTCAATCTTTCATGCAAAGTTCTCTCTGTGTGCTCACAAAATTCAGACAAAAACCGCGAGTGATAACTGAATTCCTTAATTCTATATATACCAAGACTTCTGGAGTCGTGGGCAGAGTTTGTTACCGAAAAATAAGGGATTTGACCGTTTTGCCCATAAATCTTGGTCCTAACTTATTATGAGGTCGTGGCACCGAGTACTGAGGCTTAAGAAAGTTGAACGTTGATAAACGAAGGTTGGAGACATCTGAACATGCTTTGTGACCGGAAAATCACAGTTTGTTACAAAGCTTCAGACATACCCTTTCTTTGGGACAGAATCTCTCCATGTATACTCTGATTGTTACAGCAGGGTTGACCATAACACCGAAGGACTCTATGCACATGAAAGGACTTCATCCTCGGCAACACACAGGGTTCCAATATTTTCTCCCTTGTTGTTGATGATGGCAAAACCACAGGTGTATCCGACAGAGTCAATCCTGCAAAACACAACCAACAAAAGTTTGGGGAACAGACTCTTTACGAGTTCCCCCTGAGTTCGTGCTCATAAAGGAATAAAGCTAAGGAGCAGACTCCTTCTGTGTCCCCCCCCCCCCTTTTGTTCATGTGCATAGTTAAAATTACTATGACCCTTGATGGTTCAAGGTTCCCCCTCATATCAGGAGCACTGAAAACTATTAAGTACTCGACATAAGCAGAAAATCAGAAGGTGCGTGATGTCCAAATGAGCATGTTTTAGGAGTGTATGTCATATGTTTTATCAACACTTGTCATGCTCATTTCTTTACTCTAGCTAGTTTTCCTTTAGTTTTGTGTTTTATTGGTGTTTTACACATTTCTTGCTTAAACAGGAGGAATAACATAGCTGGAATAAAGTAGACGAAGAGAGGAACACGTGGACGCAAACTGATACAAATTTAGAGCTAGAACGAAGAAGCTAGAGCAAAAACGAGCTTGGATCATGTTTATGGAAGTGGTCTGAATCTGTGTCCAGTTATACAGACCCGGATCAAAGCAGTGATAAGGCTTCTGGACATTTTTTGGTGTGGTCCGGGTCTATAACCCGGATCATATCAAGGATGAAGCTTCTGTCAATTTTTTAGGGTGGTTCAAGTTTGTGTCAGGAGAAACAACCTGGACCAAAGCAGTGCACGAGTCATTGGACATTTTTGAGTGTGATCAGGGTTTATGTCCGGGTGTTAAACTTGGACCAAGGGAACATCCGGATTTATGTTCGGCTAAATGAGCCGGACGTCTCAAAAATTCTCTTGTATGACGAAATTGTTCGCCCGGACAAATTTCTCGCACATGAGTCTGGTCCGGGTCTTTTCCCCGGACGGAATCCTGAACCAGGTGGGAGATCTAGCAGATCCGTGCGATTGAAAGCAAAAAAGAAGAGAATGAGAGGGGAAATCTTGGGCAGCTCTAGGTGACAAACCATAAGAGAAAGGAAGAGAAAAAAGAGAAGAGGAAGAGGAAGAAGAAGGAGAAAGGAAGAGCTCCACCCCCATTGAAGCTCCTCACCTTATCAATGGCCATTTCTCTCCCTTATCTCTTCCCTATCTCTACTATGCTTGTGTAGTCTCCTTGTAACTAGGGATTGAGATTTTGTCCAAATCCCCTAAACTT
The DNA here is from genome assembly GCA_023374045.1 of Limonium bicolor. Lineage (NCBI taxonomy): Eukaryota > Viridiplantae > Streptophyta > Magnoliopsida > Caryophyllales > Plumbaginaceae > Limonium > Limonium bicolor. The sequence continues at coordinate 282,665,617 of CM041781.1, forward strand.
AATTGTTGGATCTTGGATTGATGTTTATGCTATATTTTAGTCCTTGTTCTTAATTGAAGATGATTATTGAGTGATTATGTCCTTTAAGCCTGTCTTTGTTAATTTAGGGTCATGCCTATGGTTTGCTCTAATTAATTGTCATTATGTTAAATTGGTTGGTTTGATATCACTGATTAATTTAGCATTAGTGTGGATTGAAACCAGCAAGCGCTCCTGACGCGTCCCCGACGTGTCGTGGACGTATCGTGGACTCTAATAAAACTTGATAGTTTAGGAATGGACGCGAGATAAACTTAAACTGGAAAACCCTTTTCGATTGAGAATTTACTCACAAAATTCACTCAATCTTCCTTGCCCCACACGGACTCCCGAGACAGTTTCGACTTTACCCCTAAAGTCCTTAACCCTCTCCTGACTATCGGCATACGGTTCACCGACCGTTCCCCGACCTGTCGGTCTATCAAATACCCAATGTATTGATACTCTAACCCAGTCATATCGAGCTCACCAACTCTCTAGCACTTACTGATAAGTGTCCAAATGAGCATGATTTATAGGTGTATTTCATATATTATTAGCACTTTTCTGCTCATTTCTCCACTTCGGTTAGTTTTCCTCTAGTTTATGTTTTATTATTCTCACAAATTTATTGGTTTAACATGAGGAAAACCAAGCTGGAAGTAAAGTAGACGAAGAGACAAACGCATAGACGCAAACGGCTCAGAAAACGGAGTCCAAACGAAGAATCTAGAGCCGGTAGAAGAAATAAGCCATGTCCTCCTGTTAAGAGGCGGACAAGACACAAGTGTGTCCTCCTGTTAAGAGGCGGACAAGACACAAGTGTCCTCCTGTTAAGAGGCGGACAAGACACAAGTGTCCTCCTGTTAAGAGGCGGACAAGACACAAGTGTGTCCTCTTGTTAACAGACGGACAAGAGAGGAGGAGACCGCCTCTAAATGGGCGGACAGCAGAGGGAGACCGCATGTTATTAGGCGGTCTGTATAAATGTCGAGCTTATCTTCATCGACCGACTGTCTGCAACTCGCAGCTGCAACTCGTCCACTGCCTTATCTATCTACTCCGTGCGGCGCTACCTTAATTCCCTCTCACGCGTGAGCCTGTCCCTGCAATCAATGAGCTCAATCATTTCCAGCTTGCTCACGCGTCTGTCTATCTTCCTTTCTCTTCTTTTCTTCTATAAAAGCCACGAGCTTCTGCGAAAATCATTCAATCCATCCACGACCCCAACTTCACCACTTCAACATTCATCCCATTTCTCTTCTCCCGTATTCTCCATTTTATTTTTTTACATTCCACAAATTACCTCTAGCCCTACGTACACAAAATAGCAGAGTGAGACGGAGTGATTACGGATGTTTCTATTACTCTCGTCTCTATCTATCTATTAATATGTTAGGCTAGTTTAGTTTACTCTGGGAATAGTATTATGTATCTGTATTAATTATGCAATATTTCTACTGGTTTATTTATATACAGTTGTTACGTTTTAAAAGTCATCTCGCCTTTTTAATAGATCTCGCGAATTTATTAAATTGCTCTACTAAGTCTATTTGATCAGACCAGGTGATAAATAGACAGGTTAATTAAGGCGTAAAACTGGAGGAAACTTGTTATGATTTAATAAGTTAGTATTCAGTTGCAAATGTAATTCCTCAATACTCCTCTGCCGTTCGCAGGCTTTTGCTTGAACCTTGATTAGAACCTTGCATTACAGGTGAACGAGTTCTTACGAGGCTATGACTTAGTCCTTAAGATAATTACAGGAACCTTGCCAAATATTAAACCAGTAGAGATAGCTTAATTATGCAGATTATATTAACCTGACCCAGAGTTCCATTTTATTTATCTGTCAACTTAGTTTATTTTATCTTCTTTTTTTTTTTACAAGTCATTTAATCCACCCCCCTCTTGTGACACGCTTAGGTACTATTATATGTACATTAGTCCCACGGTTCGACATCCGGTTGCTTACATTTTCACTATACTACTGCGACCGGGATTTATTTGCAGCCCGACGTTATTTTTGGGTTTAATTTCTTCTTTTATGTTAATTACACCTGTTCTAACCACTCATTTATAACGTCTGCAAAATGGCGCCGTTGCCGGGGAATGAGTGGTTAGAACAGGTTAATTAACATAAAAGAAAGAATTAAAACCCAAAAATAACGTCGGGCTGCAAATAAATCCGGTCGCAGTAGTATAGTGAAAATGTAAGCAACCGGATGTCGAACCGTGGGACTAATAAATATATTATAGTACCTAAGCGTGTCACAAAAGGGGGGTGATTAATTGACTTGTAAAATAAATAAAAAGTAAGAATAAAATAAACTAAGTTGACAGATAAATAAAATGGAACTCTGGGTCAGGTTAATATAATCTGCATAATTAAGCTATCTCTACTGGTTTAATAATTTGGCAAGGTTCCTGTAATTATCTTAAGGACTAAGTCATAGCCTCATAAGAACTCGTTCACCTGTAATGCAAGGTTCTAATCAAGGTTCAAGCAAAAGCCTGCGAACGGCAGAGATGAGTATTTGAGGAATTACATTTGTAACTGAATACTAACTTATTAAATCATAACAAGTTTCCTCCAGTTTTACGCCTTAATTAACCTGTCTATTTATCACCTGGTCTGATCAAAATAGACTTAGTAGAGCAATTTAATAAATTCGCGAGATCTATTAAAAAGGCGAGATGACTTTTAAAACGTAACAAACTGTATATAAATAAACCAGTAGAAATATTGCATAATTAATACAGATACATAATAACTATTCCCAGAGTAAACGTAAACTAGCCTAACATATTAAATAGATAGAAAGAGACGAGAGTAATAGAAATCATCCGTAATCACTCCGTCTCACTCTGCTATTTTGTGTACGTAGGGCTAGAGGTGAATTTGGTGGACTGTAAAAAATAAAATGGAGAAGGCGGGAGAAGAGAAATGAGATGGCGTGTGGTGAAGTGGTCGTGGATGGATTCTATGATTTTCGAGCAGAAGCTCATGGCTTTTATAGAAGAAAAGAAGAAGAAAGGAAGATAGACAGACGCGTGAGCAAGCTGGAAATGATTGAGCTCATTGATTGCAGGGGACAGGCTCACGCGTGAGAGGGAATTAAGGTAGCGCCGCACGGAGTAGATAGATAAGGCAGTGGACGAGTTGCAGCTGCGAGTTGCAGACAGTCGGTCGATGAAGATAAGCTCGACATTTATACACGACCGCCTGATAACATGCGGTCTCCTCTCTGCTGTCCGCCCATTTAGAGGCGGTCTCCTCCTCTCTTGTCCGCCTGTTAACAAGAGGACACACTTGTGTCTTGTCCGCCTCTTAACAGGAGGACACTTGTGTCTTGTCCGCCTCTTAACAGGAGGACACTTGTGTCTTGTCCGCCTCTTAACAGGAGGACACACTTGTGTCTTGTCCGCCTCTTAACAGGAGGACATGGCTTATTTCTTCTACCGGCTCTAGATTCTTCGTTTGGACTCCGTTTTCTGAGCCGTTTGCGTCTATGCGTTCGTCTCTTCGTCTACTTTACTTCCAGCTTGGTTTTCCTCATGTTAAACCAATAAATTTGTGAGATAATAATAAAACATAAACTAGAGGAAAACTAACCGAAGTGGAGAAATGAGCAAGAAAAGTGCTAATATAATATATGAAATACACCTATAAATCATGCTCATTTGGACACTTATCACCCCCACACTTATCTTTTGCTTGTCCTCAAGCAAAATCACGTACCCAAATAAGTAGGGAATGCTCAATACTAACAAATATTATTATGAAGGTAGGATAAACATGATCTTTTTAACTTATTGGAGTGTGAAAAATTAACTGCTGGTGGCATAGGTGTGCTCAGGGTAAAAATAAAATATAGAGTTTCGGGGTATGATCCAAGGTACTTCAATGTTTCTTTTAGGTGACTTTGAGAACTTTTACATGGCCAACTTCTCTCAAGAACGGGCATTGAGGAGAAACAAAAGGAAAAATAGATTTATGCATTTGTTTCACTTTGCATAAGGGATGAGAAAATGTAGGCGTCACGCCTTTGTATTTAAGAACACTCAACTCTCTTTGTTGGTTACCAATGGTGTCTCGCAAGTCCCTTATTATTTTGTATTTTTTCTTTCTTTTTAAACAGAGAAGTACCCCTTAGCAATCCCTAAGAGAGAAGACAGAAAGGAACCCTGAGCAATAAAATCCAATCATTTGCAGATCATTTGGTCACACCGCATATAAAATGCTCCTCAAAAGTAATCAAAATTTTAAATTTGTACCATTTATCCCACAATTCATAACAGTATTTATTCTTAAAGAGAACAACCCACATATACAGGGTCCATAATATTTGAATTGGACAAACGCATGATAAGGAGAGAGATTAAACATTTTAAGCACAAAATGTCACCGAAAAGGGCACACTCCCCCACACTTAAATTGAACAATGTCCTCATTGTTCACCAGAAAAACAAGGGAAGGTTTCAGAAGACCTTTTCGGCAAGTAGATAATTAGAGATAACACAAAGATCACAATAAACATCTAAGCATATAAACGCTCCTCTGCAGTTTTTATTTAAATAAAACATAATTAAAGAAACTGGTACTCCCCTGATATTATTTTTGCTAGTTGTAAAAGGAGTTCCCCCACACTTGAGCTTCAGCCTCAAGTAGCGTAGCTTGGTTGCGGTATCCACATGGAGGTGCACCTGCAGAAGACACTAGAATCAACCATACTACAAACGGGGTTAAAAGTTAGCAAAAATAAAATTTAAAGAGAACCTGAAAATTAAAAGAGCATAAAAGCAAATAAAATAAAAGTACACCCGGGTTGCCTCCCGGGAAGCTGCCCTTCTTTAACGTCTTTGGCTAGACGCCTGCTTTGTTATCCTGGATCAAAACAAAACGTTACCTCGACATATAAAATAAGAAAATTAATACTCCACAAATCTGGTATTTGAGGGGTACTGCCGGGAACGTAGTTCTAACAGAAGACCCGGTGGTGATGATTTTCTTTCCTCAAACTGGAGGATGTAAAAATCCTCCTCTTGTAGGTGAGGCTCACAGAAAGAACGCTGATCAATATCATCTCAGAGAAAGTTAATTCTTCGAAGGTGATAATGGCGTTTTGTTTGGATATCTTGGTGGGAGGTGATGGCAATTCCTTCTCTTTATTTCGAGGATGTAAATATCCTCATCTTCTTGATAGAGCACAGAGAAGGATGGAAACTGGCGGTAGGCGACTGTAAAGGAAAGAGAATAACTTACATCCGTAGTGGGGTGTTGTACCTCATGAATTATTTCGCCCTTTGGTTGCTGTTCTGGTTGAGCGAGTTTCTCCAGGTAATCTGGTTGATCTTCTAACCAGAGTTGTTCTTGCAATATGAGACAATCTGCATAATCATGAGCTCCTCCACATACGGAGCAGTATAAATACTGTGAATAGCAAACTCTTGCTCGTACACCTGTTCCATTTCCATTTTTTTTTGTTTTTGTATATAAAACGAAACTACTGAAACAGATAGGAAAATTAAATGATTAGAAACAACATAATAATAATATAAACAAAATATAAAATGAAGTAGAAACAGATTGAAGAAGTTGGAGCAGATTGGAGAAGAAGAGAATTTTTTTTTTTCGGAACGCGTCTCTCTCTCTCTTTTTTTTTTCCGGAACGCGTCTCTTTTTTTTTTCCGAATACGCTACTTACTGAAACAATAACAGATTAGAAAACACACATACTAATAATATAACAAAATATAAAAGATAATTAATATAAACAACAACAAAATAAAATAGACAAAAATAAAAGACTATTAATATAAACAACAAACAAAATAATATAAACAAAATATTCTAATATAACAAGTGAATAATCCGGGGCTTAGGGACTAGAATAAACTAGTCCCCGGCAACGGCGCCATTTTGCAGACGTTATAAATGAGTGGTTAGAACAGGTGTAATTAACATAAAGAAAGAAATTAAAACCCAAAAATAACGGGGCTGAAAATAAATCCCGGTCGCAGTAGTATAGTGAAAATGTAAGCAACCGGATGTCGAACCGTGGGACTAATGTACATATAATAGTACCTAAGCGTGTCACAAGAGGGGGGTGGATTAATTGACTTGTAAAATAAAAAAAGAAAAGATAAAATAAACTAAGTTGACAGATAAATAAAATGGAACTCTGGGTCAGGTTAATATAATCTGCATAATTAAGCTATCTCTACTGGTTTAATAATTTGGCAAGGTTCCTGTAATTATCTTAAGGACTAAGTCATAGCCTCATAAGAACTCGTTCACCTGTAATGCAAGGTTCTAATCAAGGTTCAAGCAAAAGCCTGCGAACGGCAGAGGAGTATTGAGGAATTACATTTGCAACTGAATACTAACTTATTAAATCATAACAAGTTTCCTCCAGTTTTACGCCTTAATTAACCTGTCTATTTATCACCTGGTCTGATCAAAATAGACTTAGTAGAGCAATTTAATAATTCGCGAGATCTATTAAAAAGGCGAGATGACTTTTAAAACGTAACAAACTGTATATAAATAAACCAGTAGAAATATTGCATAATTAATACAGATACATAATAACTATTCCCAGAGTAAACGTAAACTAGCCTAACATATTAAATAGATAGATAGAGACGAGAGTAATAGAAATCATCCGTAATCACTCCGTCTCACTCTGCTATTTTGTGTACGTAGGGCTAGAGGTGAATTTGTGGAATGTAAAATAAATAAAATGGAGAATACGGGAGAAGAGAAATGGGATGATGTGTGAAGTGGTGAAGTTGGGTGGATGGATTGAATGATTTTCGAGCAGAAGCTCGTGGCTTTTATAGAAGAAAAGAAGAAGAAAGGAAGATAGACAGACGCGTGAGCCTGTCCCCTGCAATCAATGAGCTCAATCATTTCCAGCTTGCTCACGCGTCTGTCTATCTTCCTTTCTTTTCTTTTCTTCTATAAAAGCCACGAGCTTCTGCTCGAAAATCATTCAATCCATCCACGACCCAACTTCACCACTTCACACATTCATCCCATTTCTCTTCTCCGTATTCTCCATTTTATTTATTTTACATTCCACAAATTCACCTCTAGCCCTACGTACACAAAATAGCAGAGTGAGACGGAGTGATTACGGATGATTTCTATTACTCTCGTCTCTATCTATCTATTTAATATGTTAGGCTAGTTTACGTTTACTCTGGGAATAGTTATTATGTATCTGTATTAATTATGCAATATTTCTACTGGTTTATTTATATACAGTTTGTTACGTTTTAAAAGTCATCTCGCCTTTTAATAGATCTCGCGAATTTATTAAATTGCTCTACTAAGTCTATTTTGATCAGACCAGGTGATAAATAGACAGGTTAATTAAGGCGTAAAACTGGAGGAAACTTGTTATGATTTAATAAGTTAGTATTCAGTTGCAAATGTAATTCCTCAATACTCCTCTGCCGTTCGCAGGCTTTTGCTTGAACCTTGATTAGAACCTTGCATTACAGGTGAACGAGTCTTATGAGGCTATGACTTAGTCCTTAAGATAATTACAGGAACCTTGCCAAATTATTAAACCAGTAGAGATAGCTTAATTATGCAGATTATATTAACCTGACCCAGAGTTCCATTTTATTTATCTGTCAACTTAGTTTATTTATCTTTTCTTTTTTTTATTTACAAGTCAATTAATCCACCCCCCTCTTGTGACACGCTTAGGTACTATTATATGTACATTAGTCCCACGGTTCGACATCCGGTTGCTTACATTTTCACTATACTACTGCGACCGGGATTTATTTGCAGCCCGCGTTATTTTTGGGTTTTAATTTCTTTCTTTTATGTTAATTACACCTGTTCTAACCACATTTATAACGTCTGCACTTACACACACGCCTAAGTTTGATCCACACTTGCCCAGATTATCTCTTTCTTTTCTCTCATATAGGCATACTTACATAAGGAATAAATGCAAGTATATAAACACGGTTGTTAGGATGTAACTACCGTCCTATTAGTCCCTAGACTTTTAGGAGTCGACTAAAACCTCGATTATTCACATAACAGCCACACTGGACTTGTAGAGAGTCTTCAACTTGATCTGGAGGCGTCTGGACTACGTGTCGCCTCATGGTTGGTCACGTTGGCGGCAACCCTCTTGATAGGTCGATCACCACTTGTGTGTCCCACTTGCCTGATTCTGTCTAGCTCATTAAATGCTCATAAATGCCCTCTTCTGAATTTATTACGGCTATGTAATGATGTTCATTGATAGCCTTGTTATCTTGTGCATTAATGAACTACTCCTTTTGTCGTGAACTTGTCGTGAACAAGTTGCTTTTGTGGATGTATGTGTCTTATCTGAATGTGTCGATCCTTTGCAATCCTTTGTCTTTGATTTTCATCTTTAATCTTGAGAGATATCTTCATGCTGTGTATGACTAGTTGTCTGTGCTAGAAGTTCTACGGAGCTCTCGCAGACAGGTGTCGGACTGGTTGGGCACATGTCATGGATTGAGTGCGCTTGCAACCTTGCGTGCTAAGCCATTCATTTACCTGTCTATAGAGCTGTCAAAATTTGACCCAACCCGAAAACCCGTCCGTTTTATCCGAACCCGAAACCCGACTGAAACCTGAAAATATTTAAATATAATAAACCCGAAACCCGATTGGGTAAAACCCAAATGACCCGAACCCGAAATGACCCGAAAAATTTATAACCCGAAACTGACCCGAACCCGAAATGACCCGAAATAATAGTAATTAAAAATTATCCAAACTCGAATTACATGAAATAATAGTGATCATAAATTGTCTCAAACTTGAATGACCCAAGTAAATATGACAAAAAACTTGATTCAAACTTATTATATCCGAATGAAATTCAAAATAGGCATTATATTGACGTTTCTGTAATTTATATGTAGTATATTCTTATAGAAATTAGGTATATATTTATTTAATAATTTTGTCAAAAAGTATTAACTATGACCTGAATTAACCGAAACCTGATTCTATCTGACACTATTACAACCCGAACCCGATTTGACCCGAACCCGAATGACCCGAACCCAAAATGACCCGAAAGTTAAATGACCCGAACGGATATTGACCCAAAAAAATTTGACCCGAACCCGAACGGGTAACCCGTTTGACAGGTCTACCTGTCTATCTGAATCATGAATCTTGACAAACGCATTAGATAGACAATACAAGGTTTGCTATCATCAAAACTAAAGGATCTTGTCTTAACAATTTCTCCCTTTTTGATGATGGCAACCTATACACTTATATGTACTTGGAAATTCAAAAATTGAGAGATTCCCCTTAAGAAGGATTCCCCCTGAGTTTGTTAAGTGTTTTAAGTATGAAAAACTTTAACGAATGATAGCAATAAGTGACAGCTTTTATGTTATACTATGACCAAAGTAGATAAAGTTTTCATTCAGATGATACATAATACAAGGACGATAGACATAGTCTCACAAGTACATATACTTTTTCTTTCCCCCTTTGTCATACAACAAAAATAGGGAGCAATTACACGATGTTAGATGTTGTAAAGGCCATGACATTCCATAAAGTATAAACTACAAACATGATCAAGATAATCTAGATGGAGTGACGTAGTTGGGTATCCCATTCATACTCGTCTGAGCCAAAGGGTTCTTCCTCCAAAAAAGAAGCTTTGATCCAAGATGGTGTGGCTGTGGTAGGATTGATCAAAGGTGATTCAGCTGTGGTGGAAAGGTCGGACTCATCAGAAACTATTGTGAACTCCATGCAGTGTGGAGAACGTGTATGTGATAGAGTGACACTTGAGGTGATAGACCAAGCTGTAAGTGAGTCGGAGTCTGGTTGAACATAGCTTTGGGCGATGTATTTCTTTGGATGTTTTGTGGACATAAACTTGCGAATGGTGGAGTGAATGGTTTGCTCATTTGAGTTGGATGAGCTTTGTGGAGTTTGAGCCATTTCGTGAGATGTGAAGGACTGAGTGTGAATGGCAAATGGAGTAAGCAAGTTTTATAGACACTTTAAGATATACTCAACGACTGATCGGTGAGTGGTAATAAATGAGGTGCTACGTCTTGTGGGCTATGTTTGTAGGCTTTTTAGGTGTCAAGGTCTGAGATTGGATTAGTGGAATGGATGGGACTAAATATCTCAGATCATTTTGCAATTTTTAATCAAGAAAGAAACAACCAATACAATAAATTATTTTAGAACCATCATAAGCATTCAAGTCGACAAGAACTAGTTGCATTTTCATTGATATCAAAAGTTTACTTTGAAACAGATTGTCAAAGGAAAAATAAAACATTAATGGAAAAGAAACGATCTAATCCTAAATCTAGCTCTCACGGTTTCACTCAAGTCTCTAGGAGACAATGAATACTCAGGCTATGTGAGAGTCTATAAAATCTATTGCTCCTTGAACCATGTGATGAACACTTGGTTCAGAGGAGACAGCCTGCACAACGGTAATAGTTACTCTTACACGCTGAAGAATGTCCCAAGCTGAAGTATCCAGACTGGTCCCCGACCTGTCATGGACTGGTGTGGGACTTCTCCTCCTTTTGATTCCTGAGGCTCTTGCCGTTGGTCTAGGTTCTGACCTTGCATCTTCGCTTTTTGTGGGCTTCTGGAGAGCCACGAGCTTATCTCCTTTAGTCTTGATTTCCATTTTGGAAAGCATCTCAAAGCAGATGCAGTCCTGACTGGTCCGCGCGCACTCGTGGAACCTGTCGGTGTCCACTCCAAAGTCTTTTAGGGCCGCGGTGACCACTCCCCCGTGTACTAGCCCTTGGTTGACGTGTCGGCTTTCATCAAGTGTTAGGAGAATCATGGCAGGGAGGTCAATTTTCTCCTTGGTTTTGAGGGCGTACAGAAGTCTTACATCTCTTGCACTCACTATGTGAGTCCGTTGATTCCTTGGGGTGATGTTATGGGTGATCAGATTGAATAGGACTCTTTCTGGGATGAACATGTCCACAACATGAAAAATTTTCAGAGCTGCTCCTTTGTTGAGCATATTCACCATTTTCCCACCTTGGTGTCCTAGGTCATTCCACGTTCTCTCCTTGGAAATGACCAGCCCTTCTGGCTCTAAGTTTCATATCCAGGACTTTGTTATGTTGATGTGGATGCCTTGAACCGTGGAGAAGAGGTAGTCATCGTCTTCGTCACTTTGGAGAGGTCCTAGCCGTCTCATGTGTTCTTTGAGCAGCTCTGTGTAGATAGGGATTGGCTCTTGGAAGAAGTCTACCCATCCTTGGAACTCCAATAGGTCGATGATCTCTCCCAGGCCCATCTTTTCCATCCACTCCATGTCTAACGTCTTGGGTAAGACAGGACAGGATCGGTTGTTAAGGTGCTTTAGATATTGAGGTGGTTGAGGCTTGGCAACGACCTTCTTGGCTTGAAAGAGCTCCTCGAGCTCTTTAGCATGTGGAGAAGGGACAATCTTCTTTTTGCCTTTCGCCTTCCTTGGTTGCTCACGCTCCTCGTGCGTGAGTATTAGTGATCCTGTGTCGCTGTCTTCAACCTGAGGCTGTCGTTGAGGTGTCGGGGACCTGTCGATGAGTGGCTCCCCAAACACGGTGATAAGATTCGCCTCTTCCTCTGAGTCAGCTGCTTTCTCTTGGGGTATCTCCTCTACTGAAGCATCCTTTTGCGTTGGTACATCATGTTGAACCTCCTCTTCCTCTAGTTGTTGTACAACTGCCTCGATCTCAACTGAGGGAGTTGCTTCTTCATCGGAGAAGTGTAGTCGTCGATTGGCCTTTTCTGGGGTAGAGTGAGATATTTGTGGTGCTGTTGGCTTTTGAGCACGCTTTGATGCGCGTGTCACATGACCAGTTGTAGCGGTGGAATGGCTCTTGGGTTTGTTTTTGGATTGTTTCATGGTGATTTTGGTGGTTTTTCGTGAAGGAGAAGGAGAAGACATTTGTGGATTTTCTGTGGGAGCAGGGTTAGGAAGAATAGAAGGTTTGAAGGTGCCGAATTCAATGAGGTAGTAGGTTTTAGGAATATGAGTTCTCAAATACTCTACCTCACTAGCTTGTAGTTCGCCTTCTTGTACTACTTTGATCACGAGTTGATCTTCATCTTCTTTGGTCAGACGAGCTGGAGATTCAGTCGGCTGTATGTCGGCCACTTGTTGTGAGGAAGCTTCCTTGATAATTCCTTAGCTTTTGATCTAAGAGCAGTTTTGGGTGCCATTTTGGTTTAGAGAATTTGTACTGGACTTTAGAACTTTTCGATCGGGTGTTCTTTAGCGGCTGTGATGCAAGGGTTCTTTGCACTGAATCTCACAAGAGTGTTTGTAAGAGAGAAGAGAAATTACGTTGAGTGCTTAGAGAGATTAGAGAGAGTGAGGGCAATAGTGTAACAAGAGAAGAACTCTCGTCGCCCTTTTATAGATATTTAGTAACGGTCGGCGACCGCTCCTCGTCCGCTCGCTGACATGTCCCAACGGTACTATTCATAACGGGCAGCGGTCGTGACAGGCTATCATCGATCGTGGGCGATTTTCCCATTTCTACCCGTTGAACTATCTCTAAACTAACCTCACTTTGTGGAAAATGACATATCTGTTTCAAGTAGTCGTTTGCCATAATTTCTATGCATTAAACTGATTGTTGACTACTGAACGACAATATAATAGGTGTTGCTCATATGTCGGTGACCGATCATGGGAAATAAAAGATAGTTTAATTGTGATTAATGAATATAATTCCAAGATCATGAATAATCTTAGTAAACCTTTCTCTATTTAATGGCTTAGTAAAGATGTCAGCTAGTTGGTCTTAAGTAGAAATATACTTTAAACCAACTAATTCCTTTTCACAATAATCTCTAAGAAAGTGATGTCTAATGTCAATATGTTTGGTACGAGAATGATGCACAGGATTTTTGGAAATAGAGATGGCACTTGTATTGTCACACATAATTGGTAATGTACCTGTTTTGACGCCATAATCACAAATTTGTTGTTTAAGCCATAGGAGTTGAGCACAGCAGCTTGTCGCAGCAATGTATTCAGATTCAGCTGTTGAGATGGAAACACTTTGTTGTTTCTTTGATCCCCATGCAATCAGACAAGACCCAACAAAGAATGATGTCCCTGACGTGCTCTTTCTATCGGTGATAGATCGTCCATAGTCTGCATCTGAAAATCCTACAGCGTTATAGTTAGTGAACTTAGGATAAAAGAGACCAAGATTCATAGTTCCTTTTAAGTAACGCAGGATTCTTTTTACAGTTGTGAGGTGACTTTCTCTTGGATCTGCTTGAAACCTGGCACATAAGCAAACACTATACATAATGTCAGGTCTACTAGCAGTTAAATATAGTAGAGAACCAATCATCTCTCTGTATGATAGCTGGTCGACCAGTCGGTCACCAGTCATAATGCCCATCTTGGTGCCAACTGCCATTGGTGTGTCAAACATTTTACATTCCTCCATTCCAAATCTCTTCAGCAAATCCTTTACATACTTCTCTTGGGATATGATAGTCCCTTCGTCATTTTGCTTGAATTGAAGTCCTAGAAAGAACTTCAATTCACCCAGATCACTCATCTCAACTTCCCTTTTCATCAATGCTTCAAATTTCTTGCAATATTTCTCACCAGAGGCTCCAAAGATTATATCATCAACATATACTTGCACAATTAAGAAATCCCTTTTGTTGTTGTACACAAACAAGGTTTTATCCACCTTTCCTCTTTTGAATTGGTTTTCCAAGAGATAGGAAGAAAGACGATCATACCATGATCTTGGAGCTTGTTTGAGCCCAAAGAGTTTTGTCGAGTTTAAGTACCATGTCCTTTCCTTCTTGTGTCTCAAAACCTGGAGGTTGCTCAACATACACTTCCTCTTTGACGTACCCATTTAGGAAGGCACTTTTGATGTCAAGTTGGAAGAGTTTGATTCCTTTGTGTGCAGCAAATGCAATTAGTAATCTGATGGACTCCATCTTTGCTACTGGAGCAAAGGTTTCTTGGAAGTCTATCCCTTCTTGTTGACGATATCCTTGAGCTACCAGACGAGCTTTGTTCCTGGCAACTTCTCCCATCTCATTCAGTTTGTATCTAAAGACCCATTTTGTGCCAAGTACCCCTTGATGTGAAGGACGAGGCACAAGATGCCAGACCTTGCATCTTTCAAATTGGTTTAGTTCTTCTTGCATTGCATTGATCCAGTATGAGTCTCGAAGTGCTTCCTTGACGTTCTTGGGCTCGATCGGTGAGACCGTCGTTGAGAAGGCTAGAAGATCTCGAGTTTGTGCTCTTGTCTGAGTTCCTTTGGATATGTCTGATATGATATTCTCCAATGGATGATTTTGGTACAAAGCACGAGATTGATGAATGGTTGATGGAGATAGAGGATCCTCGACATCATTGTTTCCTTCGTCGACCTATTGTTGACCTATCGCTGACCTGTCGGGCAAGTTCTCTTCAGTTGGTGATTCATCTTTGGGATTATCTGTGTGATCCTGATCAACTAGATCAAATCCAAGTTCTTCTTCATCAGATTTCTTGATTTTGAGTACGTCAGCCTCATCAAAGACCACGTGCACACTTTCTTCCACCTTCAGTGTCCTTTTGTTGTATACTTTGTATGCCCGGCTTCTTTCAGAGTATTCAAGGAAGATGGCCGCATCACTTCTAGCATCAAACTTTCCAAGGGGACTCTTTTCATTGTTGTGGACATAACCTTTGCAACCGAAGGTCATGAAGTGACTTATGTTTGGTTTTCTTCCCTTGATTAGCTTGTAGGGAGTTTTGTTGAGGATAGGTCGTATGAGCGTTCTATTTGTGATGTAGCATGCAGTTGCCACTGCTTCTGCCCAGAAGATCTGAGGAAGACTGCTCCCCAGCATGGCCCTGGCTACCTCTTGTAGTGTTCTGTTCTTACGCTCAACTACCCCATTCTGTTGGGGTGTTCTTGGTGCTAAATATGTGTGATTAATCCCATGTTGTTTACACATATCCAAGAATTGTTGATTCTCAAACTCTGACCCATGATCAGACCGAAGAGCCTTGATTTTGTGGTTGAGTTGTACTTGGACTTTTCCTGCAAAGACTTGGAATTTCTCAAAGACTTCGTCTTTGGAAGCAATGAAGAGTGTCCAAACTAATCGTGAGTAATCATCAACAATCACAAACACATACCAATTTCCTCCAAAACTTTTGATTTTCTTAGGTCCACATAAGTCCATGTGAAGTAATTCAAGTGGCTTGGATGTACTAACTAAGTTCTTTGATTTGAAAGAAGTCTTAGTTTGCTTGCTTCTAACACATGTATCACACAGATTGGTCTCAGATTTCTTAATCTCAGGAAGACCTCTTACCAACTGTTTTTTAACTAGTTTCTTTAACAAGGAAGTGCTAACATGCCCTAGTCTTTTGTGCCATAGTATAGAGTCATCTATTGAAGCAGTCAAGCATGAAAGGTTAGGACTGTCAATATCCTCCAAACTAGTTACATAAACATTTTTCCACCTTTTTACCTTTAATAACTCTTTGCCATTGTTCTGACTTACTATGCTATAATGTGTAGGATCGAAGTGAACTGAATTGCCTTTGTCACAAATTTGAGAAACACTAAGCAAGTTGAATTTTAAACCATGAACTAAATTTACACTATCTATGACATAATCAGATGTAATACCAACCTTATCTACACCGATGATTTTTCCTTTCTTGTTGTTGCCAAAGGAGACGGTTCCTTGACTTCCTGGTTCGAGTGAGAAGAACTTCTTTTTGTCTCCTGTCATGTGTTTAGAGCACCCACTGTCGATGTACCAGCAGGGGTCCATTCTCACTCGATTCTGCACTTAACACGTTAGTGGTGTGGGGTTAGGGTCCATAGAAAGGTTGGACCCATTTCCACCATTAAATGTTCTAAGATCATTTTTTATTACCCATTTTAGTCCTAGTTTCTTGAGTTACCAATGTCTCATAAAACTCGCTTTTATAGCAATTGGATTCATGATGACCAGGTTGTCTGCATAAGCTGCAGACATCTCTACGACTGGTCTCTGACCGGTATCCGACCTGTCGTTTGCTTCTCCTCATGGGTGTCTTAGAAACAGCTTCTAGCTTAGAATGTTTTTCTCTGATGGTAGCTAGTTCCTTTTCTTTTGCGTTAAGCGCAACAATCAATTCATCGATTTCAGGTTGTTTTTCTTGCTTCAATTTTCATGAGCGGAGAGAATTTCACTATAATCACTTTGTAATTTCATGAGTGCCCTCATGAGATTATCTACCTTGCTTTTATCCGAAGTTTTTCTTATTTCCTCATTTTCCTCCAAGACTTCCTTGTTTTCAATTTCTAATGCCTCTAGTTGATCAACTAGTATAAGAGAGAACTTTCTAAGTCCTAGAAGTTCAGCCTTTTGAATCTTTTTTTGAGTTTAGAGTAGTTTACCTTGTTCTGATCTTCTTCTTCTGATTCTGATGTGTCCTTGTCTTGTGCCATCAGGCAAACTTCCTCAAGGCATAGATGAGCCTTCTCATCTTTTGAGATGTCACTGTCTGAGGTTTGATTGTCATCACTCAGTTCAGAGTCTCCCTATGCAGCAATGAAGGCTTCCTTCTTTGGCCCTTTGTTGAATGATCGTCGGACAGGCTTCTTGACCCTGTCATTGTCCTCTCAGGACCGCTGAGGACAGTCTTTGATATGGTGTCCGCGTTTTGAACACCCAAAACACTTGTCATTGTTTTTCTTTTGATCATCCGACTCCTTGGACTCCTTGTCTTTCCTTATTTTATTTCTTATGAACTTTCGAACGTACATCTTAGCATAGAGATCCATTTCATCATTGTCGTCTCCTGACTAGGATCTTTCATTTTCAGCTACTTGAAGGGCTATGCCTTTTCCTCTATCTTTTGATGAGCTTTCTGAATTCCTGTGCTGTAGTTTTAGCTCAAAAGCCATTAGAGATCCTAGCATGTCTGCCAGAGACATCTTGGAGAGATCATGTACTTCTTGCTTGGCATTGACTTTGCTGTCAAAGGAGGCAAGAAGAGATCTGAGGAACTTCCGAATTTGATCCTCGTTAGAGATAGTTCTTCCAAGCACCAACATTTCGTTGATCAGCTTGGTGAACCTTGTATGCATTTCAGAAATGCTCTCCTTTTCTTCCTTCTTGAATATCTCCCAATGAGTGAATAGCAACTCAATACGAGTCTTTTTGATCTCATCATTCCCTTCATAAGTGACCTCAAGAGTTTTCCAAATCTCTTGAGTTGTTTTAGCTGAAGCAATCTTGGAGTATTGCTCAGGTAGTAGTGCACAGTGAAGTATTCTTAAGGCTCGAGCTTTGAATACCAGCTTCTTGATTCGATCATCCGTCATGCTGTCGATAGATATGTCTTGTCCTTGAGTATTCTGGAAGGTGTACTCTCCATGTGTTATCACCCTCCACATTCTTGGACATCAGACTTGATATGAAACTCCATTTTATTCTTCAAGTGAGTGTAGTTGTCTCCATTGAAGAGTGGTGGTCGATTTGGTACAGAACCTTCTTCTGCCGCTAGAATGCTTGCATGAGACATCTTGATCCTTCCAAAGCAATAAGCTTTCTAGAAGAGACCTGCTCTAATACCAATTGAAACCAACAAGCGCTCTTGACACGTCCCCGACGTGTCGTGACGTATCGTGGACTCTAATAAAACTTGATAGTTTAGGAATGGACGCGAGATAAACTTAAACTGGAAAACCTTTCGATTGAGAATTTACACACACAAAATTCACTCAATCTCCCTTGCCCCACACATGGACTCCCGGGACAGTTTCAACTTTACCCCTAAAGTCCTTAACCCTCTCCTGACTATCGGCCTACGGTTCACCGACCGTTCCCCTACCTGTCGGTCTATCAAATACCCAATGTATTGATACTCTAACCCAGTCCTATCTAGCTCACCAACTCTCTATCACTTACACACACGCCTAAGTCTGATCCACACTTGCCCAGATTATCTATTTCTTTTCTCTCGTACAGGCATACTTACATAAGGAATAAATGCAAGTATATATACACGGTTGTTAGGATGTAACTACCGTCCTATTAGTCCCTAGACTTCTAGGAGTCGACTACAACTTCGATTATTCACATAACAACCATACTGGACTTGCAGAGTGTCTTCAACTTGATCTGGAGGCGTCTGGACTACGTGTCGCCTCATGGTTGGTCACGTTGGCGGCAGCCCTCTTGATAGGTCGATCACCACTTGTGTGCCCCACTTGCCTGATTCTGTCTGGCTCATTAAATGCTCATAAATTCTCTCTTATGAATTTATTACGGCTATGTAATGATGTTCATTGATAGCTTATTATCTTGTGCATTAATGAACTACTCCTTTTGTCGTGAACAAGTTGCTTTTGTGGATGTATGTGTCTTATCTGAATGTGTCGATCCTTTGCAATCCTTTGTCTTTGATTTTCATCTTTAAGCATGAGAGATATCTTCGTGCTGTGTATGACTAGTTGTCTGTGCTAGAAGTTCTACGGAGCTCTCGCAGACAGGTGCCCGACTGGTTGGGCACATGTCGTGGATTGAGTGCGCTTGCAACCTTGCGTGCTAAGCCACTCATTTACCTGTCTATCTGAATCATGAATCTTGACAAACGTATTAGATAGACAATACAAGGTTTGCTATCATCAAAACTAAAGGATCTTGTTTTAACATGGATTTCTATGGATGGGTTTCCGGTAATAGAAATCTATACCATTGGGACTAAATCAATGTTAGCCAATTTTCACTGATTTTGAGATGAGATTCTCTTTGCAAATTAAGGTAGATTTGTGCTTAATGCTTCCGATTGAAATGGAGATTCGAACTCCTGTTGTTTAGCTATTGATCAAAGATTCAACAATTGGTAGTAAAGGGTTACAGGGGAAAGTTTCCATCCCGGGCTACACCTATCCTCGATTAGTTAGTTTAGTTTTATTATTTTCTTTTATTTCTTCAATCACACCCAAAAACCTCAAAATTTACTTTTATCACTTTTGTTTATATTCTTGCACAAACACTAAACTTATAATTGATTAGATAGTTACGCAGTCCCTGTCGATATGACCTTGTTGACTACAATGACTGGGTTCACTGCCTATTAGTTCGCAAGATAGTTTCACTACTATATTACCCAGCATGTTTTTGGCGCCGTTGCCGAGGACTTCGGTCCAACTATCTGGTTTTTATTTGTTTAGTTTTTGTGCATATTTTTCATTTCCTTTATTTTCCCCTTTTGTGTATAAATTTTTGTTTCTTTTCTTTGTAGGAACTTTAAGTTGATTGACGGTTATTATGACCCAGATGGAGGTTGGAATGGCTAGTCTTATGGCCAAAAGAACTACAATCAATGGTTTGAGTGTCAGAGATGCAGAGGAAACCATGACAATGCTCAATGTCAGGTTGAAGCTCTGGGTTGGAGGATATGATGACAGGTTTTATTTCAATATACAAACCAGATGGGAGTAGACCAACCGGATTGGAGGACTATCATGATAATACACAAGTCACCAACCCATGGAGTGTATGTCCAAGGTGCGAAGGGTACCATGAAAGCTCTCAATGTCCAGTTTAAATGGCAGAATTGAGATCTCTCCTGGAGAATTTCAAGTCATCTTCCAAGCCTAACCCCATCTTTGTGTGCCAAGAGTGTAGAGAAGACCACGAGAGATCTCACTGTCCTGAGATCACAGTAAAGGCTGATCCCCCCAGTATTGAGGAGCTCTGGCTAATACTGCACGCCTTCAACACGAACCAGCAAGCTCAGTCAGCTCAAATGGAGCAACCACCTGAGAGCGAAATGGTTTATGAGGGCGGCAACCGACTAAGCAAGATACCTCCAACATTGACCCATTGACTAGAGCATTCAACTATCATGGAAATCAAATAATCCAATACCTTGAGCGCATAATGGTTCATTAGGAGGAGCAACCTACTGAGGATGTGAGCTACTCTCCTACTCCTCCCCTGTTCGAATCAGAGACTCCAATGTCATTCAACCTCCAACTTGATTTTGAAAATGACCCATTAGAGAAGAGTTCCCACTTTGACTTCATGGAGTCCTTTGCTCCCTCTGAAGTTAATTATTACAAAGGCTGCCCCCGTGTGCTTTACCAAGACACTGAGGATGCTTACATCCTCAACTTTGAGAAGGAGGAGTCATCACCTCCCTCCGAGTCATCGGCGGAGAGTGTCGTCATCGACTTCAGTGAGCCATCTCCTTTAAAGTTGATGTCCATCAAGGTTCTTCCTATGAGCCTCACCCAAAGACGGGGATTATTACACCTCGAAATTAAGGAGGAAGAGACATCCACGAGGATTATACATTAGGGAAAACAATTCCCAACTTTCTTCAAATTTTGCAGAATTAATCCTTATGTGAGTTCAGTGCTAATTTATATAGCAAATGAGGAAAAAGTGTTACAGACCCTATAGCAAATGAGGAAAAATACTTAGAGTCCAAATATCTTTTCATATATAAAAGAATATTTTGAAAGAACATAACATTTACTTTTTTTTTCTAACTTGTACGTAATGTTAGTTGTGATTTTAAATTTAAATGAGCAATTTAATGTAATCTTTCAATACAATATTCTAGGAGATTATGCTACTTTATTTTTTTAATATATCATGTTTTATATGTTTAAGATATAGTGTATTTTTTAATAAGGAAAAATAAATTGCTATAGAATTAAAACCATACAGTGAATATGGAAATCAAATTTTTACGTGCGTCTGAATGTATACAATTTGCTTGCATCCATATATTTTTATTTTAATATAGTATATTGTTTTGTGAATAGTTTATATTTGTAACACCCCTTTTTTCGTAAGATAAACCAACCTTATATTATAGCATAAACTTTCGCAGCGAATTTACAAAAATTTTCCACAGTGTTACTGCCACATTCAAGCTACTGAATGCTAAGGCTAACTACTAGATCACAGCCCGCCCAAAAATGGTTACAAACTTCCTTACAAACGGTTCTAAAAAATACTTCCTAGACTTCACATCCCTTGTGGGAAGAGCTTGCCAACCAAGGCTCTTCATGGTGTTATGAACCAGGAAATTGCTACAACCTGTAAAATTCATTTAGCTTTATAAAAATCTTTAAAATGTCATAAATAACATCATAATGAGTCACAACAAGATATAACATCATAAACCACACAAATAATGTTACCAAGGCACAATATCAAATACCATGAAACAACCTTGTTAATTCCACCAGAACTTATCTCAGTTTATGTCCTTCCACCAATCCTCGCGCACACCAGTCTTTCAACAACGGGCACTAAGACCCTCGGCCCCTTGGATACTTATAACCACCTCACACTATGTCTGTAAGTTTGCACACCCCCTATAGGTTAGTTGCCCATAGAGTATATCATAGTGGCTTTCCCACAATACATTGGTAGTGGGGAAAATCAGTGAAGAGCTTGCCAACCATGGCTTATCAATTTCCTGGTTCATAACACCATGAATAAGAACAAGTGATTAGGAAAATCAAACCTCAATCTCAGCTTGAATAAGCAACCACATAACACATCAAGAAGGCAATAACATTCGGCCACCATTGAATAAACGATAACCAAGTTATTCATCCACTTAAACACTTATAATTTACCCTTAAAATAAGACCTAGATTAAGGTCTAACCACTGAGTATTTTCAACCCACTTTCATACCAACAAAACAACATGACTGTTAGCAGAAATATGTGTTACTATACTTCTATCTAGGCAGTGTACCTATAGTTTTGCGGAATAGTAAATTAAGTGGGGGTTGTCGATCTCAGGGACCTCGTTCAAATAATTAACAATTTATTTACTAACTGAGAAACTAAACTAAGGAAACAGGAAACGTCACTTTTTCAGGTTTGCTTAATTTAATAAAAAGAATAACTCAACGAACTAAGATAAAATAATAAAATAGTAAAAATAAACTAAATAAAGAAATAAAGATTGAAACTCTAAAATCTAAAGAAGCACCCCGGATTGTTCTACAAACCTTCACTTTATTAATCTATTTATAAACTCTTCCCTAATTATGCAATAAACTCAGGAATCTTAATTAATTCGTTGACCGATCCCTGTACAACAAATTCTAACCGGCAGAAATAACAAGCCGCAAACCCTGCCCAAGTCAATTCTAACCAATCGCTTTATTACCAATTCCTATTGAAGACAGATTAACCTATAGGCAAACCATGCTTCTAGTCGTTAATCCGGTTTAACTTCCTATGTCTTGTTAACTAATCTCAGCGCCGCATTTTAATTAGAAAAATACAAGGATTGCTTTAATAATTAGCTAGAGAAATAAAGCACATGAAGAATAGGAATTAAACTACTGCAATTATAATCAGAGAAAAAGATTACAAAATAACTATAAAGATTCAGTTTGCTACCCTAATCCGGGGAGCTAGTCTAACTACTCAAACATAACTATAAAAGTAACCAAAACAATAAAGGAAGAACACATTGACAGATTAGATAACAAAGGAAGAAGAAACTCTGTTAGAAAATTCCCCACTCCGCCTTCTATCGTCGTGTGTCTCCACATTAATTCTCTATCAGAAGTGTGTAGTGCTAACAATGGAGGAGGGCTCTAGCGTAGAGCGCCGTGCTCTGGGGTGGGCGTGCAAGTGTACCCCGCGCTCAACCCTAATCTCTCGTTTTATAATAAGAAGCACCAGCCGCGATCAAATCTAAATATTTTATCTTTAATCGTGTGCAGGCGTGAGTCATGGATTATGATGAAATTGATGATTATATAATCCCCTTGTTAATGATTTACTGTGAGAGTGCTGTGAAGGATGGAACTCATGCACGTAACATGTGCCATGAGTGAATGTGGAATACGTATACATCCGTGAATGAATTGATGTGCTCCAGCATGTATATGATTAATTCATGATTAATTCATCATGAATTAATCATGATTCATTAATCATAAAATAATATATGTCACTCCAATGTATTTTTCCTATATTTGACATGTAAAATGTATCAGTTCACATCAAATCTTAAATCTAAGGAAAAACATATGATAAGTGAGAAATATGACATAAATTGTTATCAAAATAGGAAGAATTAAAGCCATAAAAATAGATATATTTCACACTTATCAAACTTCCTCACACTTAGCTTTTGCTTGTCCTCAAGCAAATAAAGAATAAAACTATCTCTAAGGACCGTAGTACCCAACATCTGGATCAAACAATTGCTGAAGGAAAACAAGCAAAATGACAATCAAAAGAATAGTTCTGCTATTTGTTGTAGGTTTTCGCAAACAGTGAAAAAGAATGATTTTAAAAGCATGGAGAAGTTAGATTATAGAAACTGAACACAGATTAGCTCGGGATTTCCATCATTTCTTTCCTCTAACCTGTGTATGACAAGGGGTGTGAAGTAACGCCTTATTCCGCGATACCTTTCAACACTATATACTCATGATCAGAATAGGCAGAATGACATAAATGTTCAACTTTCCATATTTATTTTCTTCTCTAAGGTTATCATTTATCTTTTCATTTGCACATTAATTCATCCCTCAGACTTTTCTCTTCATCCATGTAGCGGCTTTAGGCCAACTATCCCAGATCCCGAGACCTTAGGTAGATAGGTGTTAAAGCACCCCTAGGACTTAATAACCAAATGAAGAGGCCTATTTTGGTTTAGAAATTTTAATTCAGATCAGCGGAGTACCTTGCATTACCTTTTTCATACCAAACTTTTCATCATTCCCAAAATCCCAAGCTAGCTTAATTCAGGCTTTTCATAATCAGCTAATCCACCAAATTTCAGTGAAAACAGATATAATTTGAATAAAACTATACATACAAACAACATAAAGCAGAAAGATTCTTGAGGTGGTCACCAGGCTCGTTTTCAAAAACTTCAACAAGAATTTTTACCTAGATTCAATATTTATGGCACTTAAAAGAAAACCATCTGTCAGAGCAATAGTGCTCTCACACACAACAAAAGGAGAGTGTGGCATTTAAGCGCAACTGCATAGCCTTTTTCAGGGAAATCTCTACTTCCTCACACTAAGAGGAGCAATGTCCTCATTGTTCAAAAATAAAAATCAAGAAAAGACCTTTCAAAATATGCCAGACTCATGAAGAATTTCATTCAGGACAATAATGGTCTGATATAAAAAATAAGCATTAAGCATTATAAATCATCGTAGGCTGAACACCAACATTGAAAATAAAAGAACTGAAACTCCCCTGATATCATAGATTGAGGAAGGTTCTCTTCCTCACACTTAAGCTCATACATGGATTCCTCACACTTGCATCCAAGCAAGTGTCCAGCCTTGGAGAACATCAAACACCATAATAAAAATTTCACCTGCACCCACTCACAACTACCACAAAAACGCTGAAAGCGTTGCATTAAAGCACAGACACCATTTCCACTTCTAAATAAAAGAAAAACAAAAATAAACTAGAAAACAAAAACAAAAAGAAATTTTAAATTTAACCACTGGGTTGCCTCCCAGTAAGCTGCCCGTCTTTATAGTCTTTGGCTAGACTCCCGCTTCATTATCCTGGATCAAAAATAAAAGTAGACGACAACTTTGCCAAGAAAACGAAGTAGGCAGTGTTAAGACAAAATCCTTTAGTTTTGATGATAGCAAACCTTGTGTTGTCTATCTAATGCGTTTGTCAAGATTCATGATTTCAGATAGACAGGTGAATAAGTGGCTTAGCACGCAAGGTTGCAAGCGCACTTAAGTCATGATTGGCTTGGCACGCAAGGTTGCAAGCGCTCTCAATCCACGACATGTGCTCTACCAGTCGGGCACCTGTCGGCGAGAGCTCCGGAGAACTTCTAGCAAGACACAAGCAGTCAAGAACCACACCATCACATATCTCTTACATCAGACATCAAACAAGGACCAAACAGAGTTAGCAACGTCGACAAACTCACTCAGATTATTCACAACCACACAAGGAACTTGCTCATGACAAACACACGACAAAGGTGTATCTCATTAATGTGCAAGATAACAAGATAAGCAAAGGCTATTGATGAACATCATTACAAAGCCGTAATACTTCAGAAGAGAGCATTTATGAGCATTAATGAGCCAGACAAGTTCAGACAAGTTGAAGTGTGCAAGTGGTGACCGACCACTTGGGGAGACGCGCCGCCAACTTGCCCATTCACAAGGCAACGTGTGTGCTGGTGGCTCCAGATCAAGTTGGACGAAAATCTGCAGTAGGGTGCGGATATTATATTTGTAGAAGAATGAGTATTCTACTCTTAGAGTCTACAACTCCTAGGTTGTTAGTTGGCATCTCAACTAACTTGTATAAATACGTGCCTTAATGTTCCTTGTAATATAAGCCCCTGTACGAGAGAAAAGATAGAGATAATCTGGGCAAGTGTGTATCAGACTTAGGAGTGTGTGTAAGTGCTAGAGAGTTGATGAGATAGAGAGAAATGGGTTAGAGTATCAATACATTAGGTATTTGATAAGACGACAGGTTGGGGAACGGTCGGTGAACCGTAGGCCGATAGTTAGGAGAGGGTTGACGACTTTAGGGGTAAAGTCGAAACTGTCCCGGGAGTCTGTGTGTGGGGCAAGGGAAGTTGAGTGAATTTTGTGTGTGTAAATTATCAATCGAAATGTGTTTTCCAGTTTAATAGTTGCCTCTCATCTATCAAGTTTTATTAGAGTCCACGATACGTCCACGACAGGTCGGGGACGCATCAGGAGCGCTTGCGAGTTTCAACTGGTATCAGAGCGGGTCTCTTCTAGAAAGCTAACTGCTTTGGAAGACGATCAAGATGTCTCATGCAAGCATTCTAGCAGCAGAAGAAGGTTCTGCACCAAATCGACCACCACTCTTCAATGGAGACAACTACACTCACTGGAAGAACAAGATGGAATTTCATATCAAGTCTGACGATCCAAGAATGTGGAGGGTGATAACACATGGAGAGTATACCTTCCAGAATCCTCAAGGACAAGACATATCTATCGACAGCATGACGGATGATCAAATCAAGAAGCTGATATTCAACGCTTGAGCTGTAAGAATACTTCACTGTGCACTACTACCTGAGCAATACTCCAAGATTGCTTCAGCTAAACAACCCAAGAGATTTGGAAAACTCTTGAGGTCACTTATGAAGGGAATGATGAGATCAAAAAGACTCGCATTGAGTTGCTACTCACTCATTGGGAGCTATTCAAGAAGGAAGAAAAGGAGAGCATTTATGAAATGCATACAAGGTTCACTAAGTTGATCAATGAAATGTTGGTGCTTGGAAGAACTATCTCTAACGCGGATCAAATTCAGAAGTTCCTCAGATCTCTTCATGCCTCCTTTGATAGCAAAGTCAATGCCATGCAAGAAGTGCATGATCTCTCCAAGATGTCCCTGGCAGACATGCTAGGATCTCTAATGGCTTTTGAGTTAAAACTACAACACAGGAACTCAGAAAGCTCATCAAGAGATAGAGGGAAAGGCATAGCCCTTCAAGTAACTGAAAATGAAAGGTCCGAGTCAGGAGACGACAATGATGAAATGGTCCTCTATGCTAAAAGGTACGTTCGAAAGTTCATAAGAAATAAAATGAGGAAAGGCAAGGAGTCCAAGGAGTCGGATGATCAGAGGAAAAGCAATAACAAGTGTTTTGGGTGTTCAAAACGCGAACATCATATCAAAGACTGCCCTCAGCGATCACGAGAGGACAACGACAGGGTCAAGAAGCCTGTCCGACAATCATTCAACAAAGGACCAAAGAAGGAAGCCTTCGTTGCTGCATGGGGAGACTCTGAACTGAGTGATGACAATCAAACCTCATACAGTGACACCTCAGAAGAGGAGAAGGCTCACCTATGCCTTGAAGATGTGTGCTTGATGGCACAAGGCAATGATGTCTCAGAATCAGAAGGAGAAAAAGAACAACATAAGGTAAACTATTCTAAACTTAGAAGGAGAATTCAAAAGGCTGAACTTCTAGGACTTAGAAAGTTTTCTCTTATATTTGTTGATCACCTAGAGGCATTAGAAACTGAGAACGATGAACTTTTGGGAGAAAATGAAAAATTAAGAAAAAGCAAGGTAGATAATCTCAGGGCACTCATGAAATTACAAAAAGATTATAGTGAAATTCTCATCATTCATGAAAAGTTGAAGTATGAAAAATAATCTGAAATCGATGAATTGATTGTTGCTCTTAACACTAAAGAAAAGGAACTAGCTACCATCAAAGAAAAATGTTCCAAGATAGATGCTGTTTCTAAGACACCCATGAGGAGAAGCAAACGACAGGTCGGATGCCAGTCAGAGACCAGTCGTAGAGATGTCTGCAGCTTATGCAGACAACCCGGTCATCATGAGTCCAATTGTCATAAAACGAGTTTTATGAGGAATTGGCAACTCAAGAACCTAGGACTAAAATGGGTAGTCAAAAATGATCTGAGAGTATTAAATGGTGGAAATGGGTCCAACCTTTCTGTGGACCCTAACCCCACACCACTAACGTGTTAAGTGCAGAATCGAGTGAGAATGGACCCCTACTGGTACATTGACAGTGGTTGCTCTAAACACATGACAGGAGACAAGAAGAAGTTCTTCTCACTCGAACCAGGAAGCCAAGGAACCATTTCCTTTGGCGACAACAAGAAAGGTAAAATCATCGGTGTAGGTAAGGTTGGTATTACATCTGACTATGTCATAGATAGTGTAAATCTAGTTCATGGTTTAAAATTCAACTTGCTTAGTGTTTCTCAAATTTGTGACAAAGGGAATTCAGTTCACTTCTATCCTACACATTGTAGCATAGTAAGTCAGAACAATGGCAAATAGTTGTTTAAGGGAAAAAGATTGAAAAATGTTTATGTAACAAGCTTAGAGGATATTGACAGTCCAAATCTTCCTTGCTTGACTGCTTCAATAGATGACTCTACAATATGGCGCAAAATACTAGGGCATGTTAGCACTTCTTTACAAAGAAAACTTGTCAAGAAACAGTTGGTAAGAGGTCTTTCTGAGATTAATGAATCTGAGACCAATCTTTGTGATGCTTGTGTTAGAAGCAAACAGACTAAGGCTTCTTTTAAATCAAAGAACTCAGTTAGTTCATCCAAACCACTTGAATTACTTCACATGGACTTATGTGGACCTATGAGAGTCAAAAGTTTTGGAGGAAATTGGTATGTTTTTGTAATTGTTGATGATTACTCACGGTTTGTTTGGACACTCTTTGAGAAATTTCAAGCCTTTGCAGGAAAAGTCCAAGTACAACTCAGTCTCAAGATCAAGACTCTTCGGTCTGATCATGGGTCAGAATTTGAGAATCAACAATTCATGGATATGTGTAAACAACATGGGATTAGTC
Organism: Limonium bicolor; assembly: GCA_023374045.1. Lineage (NCBI taxonomy): Eukaryota > Viridiplantae > Streptophyta > Magnoliopsida > Caryophyllales > Plumbaginaceae > Limonium > Limonium bicolor. Next base: position 282,694,030 of record CM041781.1, read on the forward strand.
ACACATATTCAGCACCAAGAACACCCCAACAGAATGGGGTAGTTGAGCGAAAGAACAGAACACTACAAGAGGTAGCCAGGGCCATGCTATTGGGGAGCAATCTTCCTCAAGTCTTCTGGGCAGAAGCGGTGGCGACTGCATGCTACATCACAAACAGAACGCTCATACGACCGATCCTCAACAAAACTCCCTATGAGTTAATCAAGGGAAGAAAACTAAACATAAGTCACTTCAGGACATTTGGTTGCAAATGTTATGTCCACAACAATGAAAAGAGTCTTCTTGGGAAGTTTGATGCCAGAAGTGACGTGGCCATCTTCCTTGGATACTCTGAAAGAAGCCGGGCATACAAAGTATACAACAAAAGGACACTGAAGGTGGAGGAGAGTGTGCACGTAGTCTTTGATGAGGCTGACGTACACAAGGTCAAGGAATATGATTAAGATAAAGAACTTGGATTCAATCTAGCTGATCAAGATCATGTAGATAATCCGAAAGATGAATCACCAACTGAAGAAAACTTGCCTGACAGGTCAGCGACAGGACAACGACGAGTCAATGAAGGAAACAATGATGTCGAGGATCCTCTCTCTCCATCAACCATTCATCAAACTCGTGCATTGTACAAAAATCATCCATTGGAGAATATCATATCAGACATATCCAAAGGAACTCAGACAAGAGCACAAACTCGAGATCTTCTAGCCTTCTCAACGACAGTCTCACCCATTGAGCCCAAGAACGTCAAGGAAGCTCTTCAAGACTCAGACTGGATCAATGCAATGCAAGAAGAACTAAACCAGTTTGAAAGATGCGAAGTCTGGCATCTTGTGCCTCGCCCTACTCATCAAGGAGTACTTGGCACAAAATTGGTCTTTAGAAATAAGCTGAATGAAATGGGAGAAGTTGTCAGGAACAGGGCTCGTCTGGTAGCTCAAGGATATCGTCAACAAGAAGGAATAGACTTCCAAGAAACCTTCGCTCTAGTAGCAAGGATGGAATCTATCAGATTACTAATTGCATTTGCTGCACACAAAGGAATCAAACTCTTCCAACTTGACATCAAGAGTGCCTTTCTAAATGGGTACGTCAAAGAGGAAGTGTATGTTGAGCAACCTCCAGGTTTTGAGACACAAGAAGGAAAAGACATGGTACTCAAACTTGACAAAGCTCTTTACGGGCTCAAACAAGCTCCAAGATCATGGTATGATCGCCTGTCCTCCTATCATTGATGAAAAAGGAATTTGAGATGAGTGATCTGTGAGAATTGAAATTCTTCCTAGGACTTCAAGTCAAGCAGAATGATGAAGGGACCATCATATCCCAAGAGAAGTACGTAAAAGACTTGCTGAAGAGATTTGGAATGGAGGGATGTAAGACGTTTGACACACCAATGGCAGTTGGCACTAAGATGGGCATCATGACTGGTGACCGATCGGTTGACCAGCGATCTTACAAAGAGATGATTGGTTCTCTACTATATTTAACTGCTAGTAGACCTGACATCATGTATAGCGTTTGCTTATGTGACAGGTTTCAAGCAGATCCAAGAGAAAGTCACCTCACAGCTGTAAAAAGAATCCTACGTTACTTAAAAGGAACCATGAATCTTGGTCTCTTTTATCCTAAGTTCAATAACTGTAATGTTGTAGGATTTTCAGATGCAGACTATGGAGGATCTATCACCGATAGAAAGAGCACTTCAGGAACAACATTCTTTGTTGGATCATGTCTGATTGCATGGGGATCAAAGAAACAACAAAGTGTTGCAATCTCAATAGCTGAATATGAATACATTGCAGCGGCAAGCTACTGTGCCCAACTTCTATGGCTTAAACAACAAATTGGTGATTATGGCATCAAAACAGGTACTTTACCAATTATGTGTGATAATACAAGTGCCATCTCTATTTCCAAAAATCCTGTGCATCATTCTCGTACCAAACATATTGACATTAGACATCATTTTCTTAGAGATTGTTGTGAAAAAAACTAGTCGGTTTAAAGTATATTCTACTGAGAATCAACTAGCTGACATCTTCACAAAGCCATTAAGTAGAGAAAGGTTTACTAAGATTATTCATGATCTTGGTATGATATTCATTAATCACAGTTAAACTGCTTTTATTTCCCACGATCGGTCAACGACATGTGAGCAACACCTGTTATATTGTCATTTAGTAGTCAACGATCAGTTTAATGCATAGATTACATGTCAAACGACTACTTGAAGTAGATATTTCATTTTCCACAAAAGTGAGATTAGGTTAGAGATAGTCCAACAGATAGAAACGGAAAAACTTCTCAACGGATCGCTGACAACCGTCACGAACGCTTCCCGTTATGAATAGTACCGTTAGGACATGTTAGCGAGCGGACGAGGAGCGGTCACCGACCGTTACTCGATATCTATAAAAGGGTGATGGGAGCTTTACTCCTGTCACACTATTTCCCTCACTCTCTCTAATCTCTCTAAGCGATCAAAGCATATTCTCTTCTGTCTCACGAAATTTCCTGCGAGTTTCAAGTGCAAAGAACCTCGCCTCACAGCCGTTAAAGAACACCCGAGCAAAAAGTACTAAATTCCAGTACAAAATCCTCTTCTCTGAAAATGGCACCAAAGACTGCTCTACGATCAAAAGCTAAAGAAATCCTCACAGAAGCTTCCACACAACAAGTGGCCGACATCCAGCAGACAGAATCTCCAACTCAACTAACAAAGGAGGAAGAGAACGAGCTTACGGTTAGAGTAATCCAAGAAGGGAACCTTCTTACCAGTGAGGTAGAATATATAAAGTCCCACATTCCTAAAACCTACCACCTCATCACATCCGGCACTTTCAAACCCACCATCATTCCTGATCCTGCTCCCACACAAGAACCGAAAATGTCTTCTCCTGCACCCTCACCTAAAACCTTCAAAAACACCACAAAGAAATCAAAAGCCAAACAATCAAAGTCCAAAGGCCATTCAACCGCCACCACCAGTCGTGCAACTCGTGCATCTAGGCGCGTCCAAAAACAGACAGCTCCACAAAATCACACTCAACACCAGAGAAAATAACACGTCGGTTACACTTCACTACGGAAGAAGAAGCCTCTCCTACAGATATCCTCAAAGAGGTAGTTCAAACATTGGAGGAAGAAGAGGTTCAAAGTGATGAACCATCTCAGAAGGAAGCCTCAGTAGAAGAGAAAGGCCAGGAGGAATGTGTAATTGCACTTGACTCCGAAGAGGAAGCAAATCTTGGCCGCTTTCAGAGAACCAGTTGTAATGGTATGAAATATACCATGCGGAAGGTCAAAGCGTCTACCAAAGGCCTCCTAGCGGAAGGACTACTATCGGAGACCAATTGTCGGAAGGCCTGCTACCGAAAGGCACCGATGCGGAAGGATCTACCAAGAGAGAGTCTACCGGAGGCCAATTGTTGGATGGCCTATCGATGGAAGCCCTACTACCGGAGGGATTATTGTTAAAGTGACGATCCGGAGGAGTTAGTCCAATACGGAAGCGGTATTTCAGTCCGGAGAGACTACCCGTAAAAGGACTGATAGTTATGTTTATGTAACACCATCACATGTATAGGGGCAAAAGAGTAAACTTAGTGATAGAAAGTCTATAAATAAGAGTAGAGGGGCTCATTTGTAAGGGACTCAAGTTAGAAAAGGGAGCTCACATCCCAAAAGCTCTCTAGTTTGTAAACCAAAGAATGAATAATAGCTCTGTCTAGAAGTGGACGTAGGCCGGATTATTGGCCGAACCACTATACATCACGGTGTAGAAATTGTGTTGGGAGAGTAACATCTGTTACATCTTCATTGGCGCCGTCTGTGGGAATCAACAGCTTCTCTAAAGCAACCACGATTATACACAGGTTCGAGACAACTGTTCGATCGATCGAGGTAACTGTTTAATGGATCGAGTTTGTTCGAAGGAGTAATGCGACTATCGAACTGGCAAGAAGGTTGAGGAAAGGAAATCGCAAGATTTGAAGAAGTGAAGCTCAAAGCGGGATCAAAAGCAAAGCACGCTCAAAGATTCTCATCGAATATCAGCGACTAAAATTCAGAGCAGATTGAGATCAAAGTAGTAGATCCAAGAAACCGATCCACTTTCGCACCACGGTAAAGAAAACCGATGCGGAGAATCGGGAAGGCGAATGGAAGGATCCAACGCAGTCAAGAATCACCGAACGACTATCAATCGACAAAGACAGAAGATCAAGGAGATCCGTCAAAACTCATTTGCGAAACTTCGGTCTCGCAATCAAAATTCCGATATATCCATTGGTGCTGAACACAGCAACCACGATTTCAGCCACCGATCACGATGGAGGGCGTTCTTCGGAGATAGTTTATTGAAATCTTCAATGCGGCAACCGCGGAGTGAAACTACAATCTAAGAAGAGGCATTAAGGAGAAGCAGATCGATCGTATCAAATCTCGATGGATTCACTTTTTTCGTTCGAAGAAATCCTTTGCTTCGGTTTCTCAAAGAGATCCAAACGAAATGATTCGACACTGATTCACGACTCGGGGACACACCGGAGGTACATTCTTTAATCACAAGCTACCGGCAATGTCCCGCCGCCGGTAATGACATCCTACTGGTAGAGGTAAATCTATACGCTTTTACCTTGATCGAACCAGACAAACGAGGTAATTTACCAATCCTGGTTAACCTTTTTTACCAGAGTAAAATGAGAATAACCTGCTGATGACATGCTGAATATATTTAGTTATCCCTAAGATGTATATAGTCGATCATTTTTTCTACACATTGGAATGTTTACATTGGAATGCTTTCATCGGAATTCAGGTGTCAAAGCGTAAGACTTTTTCATACACTTAGCTCAGCAATTAGCTCACGTCACAGTCGCATAAATTTGGCACTGCAGGGTGTCTCAGTATGCGAAATTATCGTGACTGTTGTTCATCATAAACAAATTGTTGTTGCTTCTGTTTCTCCGTATGAGTATTGCTGCTACTGCTGCATTGTTAACTATAATCATTGATACAGTATGCTACTGCTGTGACTTTTGCTCTAAGTTGTTATATTGTGTCTGTTATGCAAGCTCTAATGGCTAGAATCTAGACATGTGAAAAGTCTCTTGGGATGGTTAGAATCCAGCCATTCCCACTATCTACTGATAAGTCATGCTTTTCATTTCCCGGCTAGGATAGACTGTTACTCATCCTTATAGGTAAGCAGAGATTAGCTAACCGCTTTGCTGTTATCAATAGGCCAATTGTAACAGTTCTTCAGCCACCAGGAGACTAATTTGGATTCTGCAAAGTTTTTGCTTCTGTTTATGAGTCAGCAAAGCATGTTTGCTGATGTTCTTGGGCCCTGCCGAAATCTGTTGTCAAATGAAGAATATGGCATAAAACTGCTTCAGATTGTACTACTATTACAGTTTTTTAGACAGCTTCATTATTCTGGTTGAATATGATACAGTTTTCGTTATATTTCAATACTCTGCATTGCTACTTACTACTCTTTTTTAATCTGTTTTTGCTAAAATACTTTCTGGCTGGCTCTGTGAACCTTGTTCACTCCTGTTACATTTTGAAAATAATGGCATACATTCTCTACTGCTACTATTAAGAAATGTCTTGGCTTTGAAGTATGTCCAGTTTCTGCCCAGTTTAGCTGCTGTTAAAAGCTGATTTTTAGCAGTTTTTCACCTTTTAAGCACACTATTTTACATCTGTTTTATTATTGTACTGAAACTATATTTCAGTAGCCAAAATTCTTAAATAGCTGTTTCTAAATTATAGTCCTTCTTACTCATGTTTTGTTAAACTTCGCTGCTGTATATGGAGCATGTTCCAACAATTGTTTCAGCCAAAAGTTATAATGTCCTTGCTTCAATAGTGCCAGGCTTATGTGTGCTTTAGGAATCTTGTTTTCTATTTTCAGTCAGTTACATGCTCACTATCACGGTTACTACAGTATGAAATTCCTTCTAACTTGCATTTTTCCTTATGTTTTGTTGTGAGAATTACTGGTGCTGCTGTGCAAATTCATTTATGTACATGCCGAGCTGAGGGAAATCCCAAACATTCCAGAAACGTTGAATCTATATGTCATCCGTATGGAGCTATTGGAATTACAACTCTAATGACGACAGGATGTCAAATTCAAGTCGATCACAGACTCAGTATAACCAGTCCAAGGTCTGTTGATGGGGGGCAAGACTGGCACAGAGCAAACCCCTGGGGGTATATTTGCTACCGGAGAAGGAATAAAGAGGGGATGAAGCCAGAAGCATGAGCATTTTGTTGACCTTCACTGGAGGAGTCGAGTGCGGTGGGAGAATCCTACAACAAAGAATAGTTGTTCGATTAAAAGAAGATAAGCCGAGGATGAACGATTATGAAGAAAAGTCCAATTTATGTACTCTTCATCTAAAGACTACCACCATCAACTAAGAACAGCAGGAGCATATTCCGATGATTAAATGGAATACTCTCCACACAACTACAGCAACGGTGGCTTTCGGCTCAGTAATACGAGGGAATATGCGCTCAACATTTATGCGGAAGTTAGTGTGCTGGAAATCTTCCGGTACCAACTCGAAACCTCCACCGATACCAAGATAAAATCTCTACCGGTAGCAATGATCCCTTCCATCTTGACCAGTAGTGCGGATCAGAGTGCTGAGAGTTACCACCGCACGGTGTTACAGTCCCGGAGCTTGGACCAGAACAATGCCAAGCTTCCGATAGGAGTTGGGATAAGTGGTTTACCAGAGGCCATTTTCCTCTCGGAGGCCAATCCCTTCTCAGAGGCCATTCTCTTCTCGGAGGCCAGAACCTTACGGAGGGGAATCGAGTACTCCGCAGAGTTTTTGCAGCAGTGAAATATTCCACCCCTCCGGTAAAAATCTTGGAATTCCTCTCCGATAGAATTTGAATTCCTCTCCGGTAGCACGACATCAGCCGAGACCGGAGGGACGAATCTATGATCAAAGTTCAGTCTGGGGTTTATAACCAGGCGCTTCAAAGTCCGACGAAGCAAGGCGTTGCACAAGAAAGGAAGGGGAATCTGGGATTGCAAGTAGTCAGACCTAGCGGAGGGGAATTCGTTAGCAACCAAAGAATCGTTGACCAAAAGTCTTCAAAAGTCTGTACCACTCAATTCCTTCGCAAGCAACAAGAAACCGCACGACCAAAGTATGCGAGATTCGGAAGCCTGCCAACGGAGGTGATTCAGACTTCCCTACCGGAGCAAGAACTGTGGCCCGAGACCTCCGAAGTCAAACCAGCAAGGTGCGGGCAGCACCGATAGACCAACTCAGACAGTGGTGGACATATTAGCTGCTCGGTTCTTCAGAAAGCAAAGAATGATGTGTACTCAGGGAGACGTGAAACATCTCATCCGAACCAGTGGAGATTATCTCTACCGATAAACAGCTTTCCTTCTCCTCCGGTGGGTTCTACCGGAAAGCACTGACATCGGAGAACTTCAAGACCTCTCCGCACCAGTAACACCTTATTACCTCCACCGATACCGGCTTCTCATTTCCTCCGGTAATGATAGGACACGGATAATACCAAGCTACCGACAAAAGAATATCGCTTTGTTCGTACCTACCGCAAGAAAGTTATTCCAGAGGTGAATCTTCTCAACAAACAGAGCAACAAGTTTTGGAACCCACGGCTGTGGACGTCCACGGTGATGATGTTAGCCTCATGGAAGGGTTAACGTGTTGCGAAGTGTATACTAATAAATCATCACAATAGAAGTATGGACCGACAACAGGCGGCATGCGGAGGCATCCGTTATTTGTCACTTCTCACCTCCACCTACATAAAAATATACCGGAGGAAACCATGTTTTGGGCAGACATGAGCTTCCAGCAGGTACATCGGTAAAAAAGAGGTACAAAACTTTTTGGTATTCCATTATAAATATTGTTTCGGAACTCGAAGTTTACAAAACTTTCTCTAGAGGATTGATCACCCTCTAGTTTCCAAAAAGAAATATTTTAAAACAAATTCTGATTTACTTAAAACCAAGACCAGAGAGTCTTGCGAAAAGAAAAGAAAAAAAAAAGAATGTATCCGACGATCTCACCATTGGCCATGGTAGAGTGTTTTGTATCCGACGATCTACCATCAACGATGGTAGTGTAATTCATCCGACGATCTCACTGTCAGCGTCCTGGCAGTAGAGTGTTAATCCGACGATCTCACCGGCTCAAAGTCGGTAGAGTGATAAACCGACGATCTCACCATGTGTACAGTGGTAGAGTGTGAAAGCATGAAAGTGTAACTAAGGGGTTACCAAAAGAGATCTTGGCAAAAAAAAAAAACAAAAGAGCAGTCTAAAATTATTCATTATAAGAATCTCCAACTTTTGGGAAGCAATAGAATTTATAGTAATTCCTTTTGTTCACCTCAGACTTGTACTATCCATGTACTTAGAAAGGCTGCTCTAAAAAACCTATAGGCTGTATATTTGGGTTTTTTATCCCCGTGATTAATATGCTCTAACTAACAAGAAACTTTTGGGAAGTCCGGTCGCTCCGGGCAGCCCAAAAGACAAATATCTTTTAATCTGTTAAATTTAGGTATACAGGTCCAAGGAATAAAGTGATTCAAGCAGCAATCTGATTATGAAGTAATATCCCATTATTATTATTATCTCGGACTTCTTGAGATTATTATGGTCTTCTAGATTATTATGGTCTTCTGGAATTATTATGATCTTCTGGAATTATTATGGTCTTCTGGGATTATTATGGCCCTTCGGAATTCCAGATCTTTGGATTTCTTATTATGGCACGGTCAAGGAACAGAGACCTCTTCTCAGGAGTACAAGTGGGACTTCATCGCCCCCAGAACAAGTGGGACTTCTTTGTTACCGGAAGACAAGCTCTTACATAGGCTAAAGTTTTCAAGTTCATTTCCTTTTTAGGCAAAAGAAAAAGAACTTGTGGGACTAGGAGATATATAGTAGAAAAGAAAAGAGTACAAAGTGTAAATTTTATCTTCTTTTTATAAGTTCCACTTTTTAGTGCTAAAAAGTAGAACTTGTGGGACTGATGTAATGGTATGAAATATACCATGCGGAAGGTCAAAGCGTCTACCAAAGGCCTCCTAGCGGAAGGACTACTATCGGAGACCAATTGTCGGAAGGCCTGCTACCGAAAGGCACCGATGCGGAAGGATCTACCAAGAGAGAGTCTACCGGAGGCCAATTGTTGGATGGCCTATCGATGGAAGCCCTACTACCGGAGGGATTATTGTTAAAGTGACGATCCGGAGGAGTTAGTCCAATACGGAAGCGGTATTTCAGTCCGGAAGACTACCCGTAAAAGGACTGATAGTTATGTTTATGTAACACCATCACATGTATAGGGGCAAAAGAGTAAACTTAGTGATAGAAAGTCTATAAATAAGAGTAGAGGGGCTCATTTGTAAGGGACTCAAGTTAGAAAAGGGAGCTCACATCCCAAAAGCTCTCTAGTGTTGTAAGCCAAAGAATGAATAATAGCTCTGTCTAGAAGTGGACGTAGGCCGGATTATTGGCCGAACCACTATACATCACGGTGTAGAAATTGTGTTGGGAGAGTAACATCTGTTACATCTTCACCAGTCGACGACAGGTCTCCAACATCTCAGCGACAACATACAAATGGTGATAGTGACACAAAATCGTCATCACCTATTATTTACAAGCTCGAGGAGCGTGCTCACTTGGAGAAAGCAAAAGGAAAAAGGAAAATGGGTGCTTCCTCTAACATCAAGGAGGTCGAGGAGCTTGCTCATACCGAAAAATCAGCTACCAAGTCCCAACCTCCACCGTCCTAGAAGCGACTAAAAAGGCTCGAAGAACTAGAGCCTCCATTGATCAAGGCCGAGAACGTCAACGATCGCTCCTGTCCCGTCTTACCAAAGACGTTGAACATAGAGTGGATGAAGAAGATGGGTCTAGGAGAGATCATCGAGCTATTGGAGTTCCAAGGATGCCTAGAATTCTTCCAGGAGCATATCCTTGTCTACACCGAATTTCTCAAGGAGCATGGATATCTTGGACCACTCCAAAGCAATGAAGATGACGACTACCTCAACTCAACGGTCCAAACTGCTCAAATCACGATCTCCAAGTCTTGGATTTGCAAGACCTTCAACCTAGAGCCAGAGGGTCTGGTCATTCCCAAAGAAACAACCTGGAATGACTTAGGACACCAAGGAGGAAAGATGGTCACCTTGCTCAACAAAGGAGCAACACTGAAAAATTTCAATGCCGGGGACATGACCATCACGGACAGGGTTCTCTTCAGCTTAGTCACCCATAACATCACCCCAAGGAACCAGCGCACTCACATCGTCAATGCACGGGATGTGAGACTACTATATGCACTTAAGACCAAGGAAAAGATCGATTTGCCAGCCATGATTCTCCTCACTCTAGATGAGAGTCGACAAGTGAACCAAGGTCTGGTTCATGGGGGAGTGGTCACCGCGGCACTCATGGAGAATGGAGTGGACACCGACAGGTTCCACGAGTGTGTGCGCACCGCTCAGGACTGCATATATTCTAAGATGCTATCCAAGATGGGGATAAAGACTAAGGGGGATAAGCTCGTGGCCATCCAGAAGTTCCCCAAGGGTGAGGAAGCACGGTCTGAGTCTCGACCATCAGCCAGGGCTTCAGGACACAAGAGGAAGAGAAGTCTCTCACCGGTCCATGACAGGTCGGGGACCAGTCTGGATACTTCAACTCGGGACGTTCTTCAGCGAGTAAGAGTCACTCTTACAGCTGTGCAGGCTGTCTCCACTGAGCCAAGTGTTCATCACATGGTTCAAGGAGCGATAGATTTTATAGATACTCACATAGCCTGAGCGTTCTTTGTCTCCTAGAGACTTAAGTGAAACCGTAAGAGTTAGAGTTAGGACTAGATTTTTCTTTTCCATCAAATGCTCTATTTTGCCTTTGACTATTTGTTCCACAATACCTTTTGGACATCAATGAAAATGCAACTGATTTTTGTTACTTGAATACTTATGATGGGTACGAAATATTTTATTGTCTTGGCTGCTTCTTCCTTGATTAAAAATTACAAAATGATCTGAGATATTTAGTCTCATCCATTCCACTAATCCAAACTCTGACCTTGACACCTAAAAAGCCTACCAACATAGCCCACAAGACGTAGCACCTCATTAAATGCCACTCACCGATCAGTCGTTGAGCATATCCAAAGTGTCTATAAAACTTGCTTACTCCTTTTACCACTCACAAACATCTCACGCAATGGCTCAATATCCACAAAGCTCATCCAGTTCGAATGAGCAAACCATTCACTCCACCATTCACAAGTTTATAACCACCAAACACCCAAAGAAATACGTCACCCAAAGCTATGTTCAACCAGACTCCGACTCCCTAACAGCTTGGCTATCCCCTCAAGTATTACTCTATCATAGATTCTGATGAGTCTGACCTTTCAACCACAGCTGAATCACCTTTGATCACCGCACCCAAAGCTAAACCTTCTTGGATCAAAGCCGGTTTTTCGGAGGAAGAGCCTACTTGCTCAGAGGATTATGTTGGGGTAAAACCTAACGGCAAGTGTACCGGTCAATTCTAGCAAGTTTTAATAGAGAAGATTCCCTAAGTATCGAACCAAAGGAGGCGATGTGTCTAGTTTAAATCTTTATTAAGCAGGATAAAACAGGAAATTGGGGTTTGATTTGATGATGATTAGAAACTGTAAGCAGAATGCAAACAATAACAGCAGGAAAAATAAATGTTGTGAATTTGATTTGGAAAAGAGATTCCGGTTACTACTGCACCCTAAATCTGTGATTCCTATCCCTAAGTGATTAATAAGATAATTAGCAAAACCCTAGAACAAGATAATTTACCTCCGGTCTCCCGCTTAGCAAATACTAGTTAATAAAGACTGAATTCTAACTCTCGTTACGAACCCACTGTTTACTAACCGCTTTAAGAACAATCTAGTTTTATTGGTCAATTAGCAATTTAGAGGAATTGCCGTCTCTAAACTAACCGGTTATTTTCCTGAATTCAATTGAAAGCCGCAGTCGTCACATATAAGCTAACAAAATACTAATCTTTATAATTGGCCAAATTATAACGATTAAAGAAATTAAGCAAGGAAAATAACTTTACTCAATCAGATTGTATTAAATCACAAAGGAACAGGAATTGTCAATTCAGGGATACATAGCAAACCGAAATCTAATAGGGACTACTCAGCCATTGACATGTTTACAATAAGCTTAATAGTAATAGAGGACAAGAAGAAACTCTGTTCTGAGACTTCTGGTGAAGTCTCCGTGGTGAACTGCTCTCTGTGCTCTGCTCCAAACTTCCAACGCCAAACCAGACTCAAACTCCCAAACTAATACTCTCTGTGTGGTGATTTCGTGCGCTCCCGGTATATCCCTCACGATTGCCAGACTCTTCTTTTTATAGCAAACAGGATTTTATCTCTAATCTATCTCTAGTAAAACGACGGCCACGGATGTTAAAAGATAGAATTAATTCCGTCAAACTCGAAACAGAATCTTCGCGCTCCGCTGGTAATGTTCCGGGTTTCAAACCCATATGCAAACCCGGAACACATGCAAATTTAGGCAGAAACTTCTCCGATTGGAATGTTCCGGGTTTCAAACCCATATGCAAACCCGGAACACATGCAAATTTAGGCAGAAACTTCTCCGATTGGAATGTTCCGGGTTTCAAACCAAACCTCAAACCCGGAACAAGCCTGAAATTAGGCAGAATGTTCTGCGTTTGACTCTGGTTGACTTCCCATGTTGCTCTAACCTCTGAAATCTTCATTTAAGCACTTTGTTGGGTAATTTATCCTGAAAACATATGAAATCGATCATTGGAGACAAATATAACAATGAAGAATAATTAAAGCATTAAAGAGGAAAGTTAATGTCATAATGTAGAGAATTAAGCATGAATTAGTCTAGTAAACTTAGACAAATTCCTGACTTATCAACTTCCTCACACTTAATCTTTGCTTGCCCTCAAGCAAATAGAAACATACTAAAACCTTACAGAAGGGAGTCGTCAGTTAAGAACTGTGCACAAGGAGATCTAATAATGAAAAGCAGTCATAAGAACAATGATCCACACTTGCAGGTTTTCATAAACAGTGAATTGAGAAGTATTTTGCAAGAGCTTAAGGCACATAGTAAAACCACTGACTCCAATTTCACTTAGGGACTACTTTCCAATTAACTTTCCACAATCCATGGACGACAAGGGGTGAGAAGTAATATCTTATTCCATATTACCTTTCATCACCACGTACTCATAATCAAGAAAGACTTTGCACTTTGCATTTGAAATTAGCAATTTCCTCAACTTTCTAAACAAGCATTAACTTTCTTTTTATATCCCTCAGACTTTTCTCTCCATTCATGTAGCGGTGTTGGGTCTTCTATCCCAGATCAGATGACCTTAGGTAGATGGGTGGTGAGGCACCCCGAGGACTTAATTACCGAATGGGCGAGGCCTGTTTTCTGGGTTAAAAGTTCGATTAGAGGAGTACCTTGCCTTTGTCCTTCCTTCCTTTCATTCAATAATCATTCCCAAAGTCCCCAAGTGAAATCAAAATCAAATAGTTGCACTAATAGGCTTAACTTTTTAAAGAAGAAATAGACAAGCATTGAACAAAACTGTACATACAAGCAGTGCAACCAGAATTCCTACAACTGTTTTCCAGTTTCGATCTCACAAGAACTAGTGCTACTCATGCAGTGTTCCAACCCAACTTATCCAACCACTGAATAAGACTCAGGTATGTTATGCAACCAAAATATTTTTGAGGGCCAGCAAAAATATTGTGCAAATGGAATGATAGTCTTGAAAGAAAATTGTTCAAAATTAGCACATTCGAATGAAATTGAGCATGAATATGTGCATGTGCAATTTCCCTTCCTCACACTTAAAACTTAGCAATGCCCTCATTGCTTCATGAAAATGATTAGGATGGAGGGAAAACAAAAAATTTCCAGAAAACAACGTTTGAAAAATAAAAGAAGTTAGAAAATCACGCCCCTGGGGTGTGGTGAGGACAACGTCCTCACACTTATGTAAAACAGCGGGGTGTTGAATTCTGCAGAAATTTCGACAGAGCTTCCTTTGTATTTCCTCAATACCTCACACGCATCAAAAAGCAAACCTGTAGCTCAAGAAACATAACCAAAACCAACACGAACTTGCAGATAAACAGTAAGTGTATAAAAGATAAATCATAGTCAAGCATCAGTCGTAAAGAAACAAGTAGTAGTCGAATCCAAAGCAGGATAGAAATACAACCCAAATGAAAAATATCTCAAAAGCGAACACATCAAAATCGGTAAAGGTAAAGAACGAAATAACCCAAGCTTCAAAATCCTAGGGATGGGATGGTGGCTGTGACTGTGACCCATGCGGAAGGTGCCATGCCTCCATACGGGCGAAGCGTGTATCATACTCAGCCAACCGCGCATCCTGGCGGACCTCAGCAGCATGGCGACGCGTCTCCAAAGATGTCAGGCGAACTCCATAGTTCTGAACCTGAGTAGACAGATCGTCAAGGCGCGAGCCGAACTCATCAAAGCGAGTAGTACACACCCCCTGCCAATCTCGAAACTCGGTCATCAGCTCCTCAAAGCCCTGCGTCGGAGCCACAGCAGGTCCATCATCACCCCGAATCTGGGAAGGTCCGGCCTCATCGGCACCAGCAGGCCGGGCAGCTCTCTCACCCGGTCGGGCACGACGGCGCTTTATCCACCCGTCTCCTACCTTCTCCCACTGAAAGCGGTGCATAGCAGTCATGTCCAAGGGAGAAACGGAATGCTGAGGCCGCTCATCACTGAAGTCCACCCCAGCCTGCTCAAAAAGATACTGCAGAAAGTGCGGGAAAGCAAGGGAAGCAGTACAGTCCACATCCATGATACGTAAAATATGATCAATAACAACAGAAGAAAACTCTATAGGACAGGCACCACGTGAAAATTCATCATCCAGCAGATGCCGCAGAAAGAAACAATCCACCGCATTCAGATCAGCACACTCTCGCGGTCGAATATTATGCATAATAACGGCTAGAATCAAGCGCTCGATCGGGGTGTGCAATTTGTCCCCTGTCACGACCTGCTTATCCCTTGAAGACCGTTGTTGACGGTACGGAACCTCAGGGTTATTCACCACAAGCCTCAAATAATGTTCCTTCGCCCGCCTTTTATCATTATCCAAATTTGTCAAACCCTCCTCAAGCACATTTCTATCAAAGACATCCCGCACTCCAAAATACCTATCAACCACCCTATGATTAATCTCGATGTACCTCCCTTTTATCACCGCGCTAATGATATCGTACTCATCCTTCTTCTCAGCATTAGCATAAAACAACTTAACCAGTCTTGGGTAGTAACATCCCCCACCAAGACGCAACAAGCCGCCCCAACCCTTAGCATCAAACACAGTTTGTAAATCAAATTCATTAATCAACTCCTCAGACACTGACCTTTCCGGAATAATTTTCCGGTCCTTGGCATTGTACCAATCAAACGCCGCATCACTAATGAAATCTGCACGCACGGATTCGCGGTATTGAACTGGTTGTGCCGGTGCAGGCGCAGCCGATGAGGAAGCAGCAGCAGCGGATCGACGGGAGCGCTTCGGAGGCATGGCAATTAGGTGGTGAATTGGACCGGTGCGAACAAAGTAACGGCGGGGAGTGGTAGTGGGTGTGGAGCAAAGTGAAGAAGTATGCGGAGTGGTGGTGGTAAATTGAAACGGCGACTCGGGACTGGCGAGGGAAGTGGTGAATGAGCAAGAAGAAAAGGACAATGGCACCGGCAATGGGGCAAGGTCGGGTAAGTGGTGGTGGTTGTGGGCAAAGGAATGGTGTCGGGAGACTAGGTCGAGGCGAGGAAAATGGTGGCGCGGCGTTGGGGTGAGTTCGAAGATGGTGAGTAGAGCAATGAGATGGGGAAGGAGCACCAGGCGACGGGAACGGCGATTTTGGCTAAGGGAGATGCAATGGAGCAGGGAGATTGGGGCTGGGTCGAGAGAGGGAGAGCGGCGCGAGGAAGATGACGAAGTGCTAGGGATTAAGTCCCGCGCCCGGCTCTTTTTTTCCAGTAAAACACATGTTCCGGGTTTCAAACCCGTAGCCAAACCCGGATGAACACAAAAAATCGACAGAAACTTTGGCCAGCTATGGGTCCGGGTTCCAAACCTCTCTTCAAACCCGGATGACATCAAAAATTAGACAGAAGGTGCACCGTGTATGCGATCCGGGTTCCAAACCCTTCCTCAAACCCGGATGGCGTCCAAAACATGGCAGTGAGTAGTGCGCCTGGTATGTTCCGGGTTTCAAACTCCTCCTCAAACCTGGACAGCCCTTAAAAGTGGCCAGATGAAGATGTTCCTCCAAACTCCTGAATTAACCTTAAAAATCATGTAAAACTAAACAAAACATGTCTAATAAGCACGTTAGCCCAAAAATAAAGAATGAAAAACATTAAAACCTACGAGAAAGAAACAAAAACGAAAATAACAAAACTCACAAAACTGGGTTGTCTCCCAGCCAGCCGCCCGTCTTTTCGGTCTTTGGCTAGACCAAGCATTGGAAAATCAGTATGGAGGATCAAAGACCGTGATCACCGAATGGACTTCAGCAATGTCACCACTGAGATAATGCTTCAGCTGAGACCCGTTGACTTTGAATGTTTCCCCTTCTGTATTGATTAAATCGATAGCTCCATAGGGCGAGACATTTGTCACTGTAAACGGTCCAGACCAACGAGACTTTAGCTTTCCGGAAATAACTTCAGTCGGGAGTTGAAGAAGAACCTTATCTCCAACGTGAAACTCACGCTTGACCAATAGCTTATCATGCCACCTCTTCGTTTTCTCCTTATAAATCTTGGCATTCTCATAAGCTTCCTCTCTAAACTCCTCGAGATCACACAGCTGCAACTTACGCTCTCACCGGCCTTTTTCAGATCAAAATTCAGTGCCTTGAGTGCCCAAAAAGACTTGTGCTCCAGCTCCACAGGTAAGTGGCACGCCTTGCCAAAAACCAACTTGTACGGGGACATACCTAAGGGTGTTTTAAATGCAGTGCGGTATGCCCACAAGGCGTCATCCAACTTAAGGGACCAATCTCGCCTCGAAGATGTAACAGATTTCTGCAGTATCCACTTAATTTCTCTGTTGGTGATCTCGGCTTGCCCGTTCGTCTGTGGATGATACGGTAAGAAACCTTATGTCGCACACCGTATTTCTGTAGAGAGCCTCAAACTGTTTGTTGCAGAAATGTGTACCCCCGTCACTGATGATCGCTCGTGGAACACCGAAACGGGTAAGATATTCCTCTTTAGAAACTTGAGTACCACTCTTGCATCATTGGTCGGCGCTATCGCCTCAGCCCACTTGGTACATAATCCACTGCCACCAAGATGTAAAGGTTACCTTGGGAGGGAACGGTCCCATGAAATCAATACCCCACAGATCGAACGGCTCAACCTCCAGGATCGAATTCAATGGCATCTCATGACGTCTGGATAAATTCCCCTGCCTCTGACATGGTCACAAGTAGAAACAAATGATAACAGTCCTTTCAAGTTCTTCCAAAGAAGCCAGCCTCCAAAACTTTTGCGGCTGTCCTAGCCGGTCCAAAATGACCTCCTGCTTCTCTAGAATGGCAGTGTGTCAGGATGTCTCTAGCCTCATCCTCAGAACACAACGACGTATCATACCATCTGCGCAGACCTTGAACAGAAACGGGTCGTCCCAAAGGTAGTGCTTGACTGTGGAGAAGAACTTCTTCTTCTGCTGATACGACAATCTGGAGGAATGATACCCTTGGCTAGGTAATTTGCAATATCAGCGTACCAAGGGTCCGTGGAATGGCCGATCATGAAGACATACTCATCAGGAAAGTACTCATTGATTGGCCTGCCGTCATCAGGAACTTCCATACGTGATAAGTGGTCTGCCACTCCATTCTGCGCTCCTGGTTTATCTCGAATCTCAATGTCAAATTCCTGCAAAAGCAAAATCCAACGGATCAAACGAGGTTTAGCATCAATCTTTCCAAAGAGATACCTGAGAGCGGAATGGTCGTGTGCACGATGACTTTGCTGCCAATGATGTACGGTCGAAACTTGTCACAAGCAAAGACGATCGCCAACAGCTCCTTCTCGTGGCGTAGTTCTTCTGCGCCTCATTCATAGTCTTACTCGCGTAGTAGACTATCCTCAATACCTTGTCATGCCTCTGACCCAAAGCTGCTCCTAACGCGTAGTCACTAGCATCACACATAATCTCAAAAGGCAACGACCAATCAGGAGCAACAATAATAGGTGCAGAAATCAATTTAGCTTTGAGCAAATTAAACGCATCTAAGCACTCCTTTGTAAACTCAAATTTAGCATCCTTAAGTAATAAATCACAAAGAGGCTTAGAGATCTTAGAAAAATCCTTAACAAAGCGCCTATAAAAACCTGCATGACCGAGAAAACTTCGGACATCCTTTACCGAAGATGGTGGTGGCAACTGCTCTATGACTTCAACCTTGCCTTGTCCACCTCATCCCCTTCTTAGAAATCTTGTGACCGAGCACGATGCCTTCCTGCACCATGAAGTGGCACTTCTCCCAATTGAGCACCAGTTAGTCTCCCTGCATCTAGCTAAGATCAAATCCAAGTCTCTCAAACATGCATCAAAAGTCGGTCCAAAAACAGAAAAATCATCCATAAAAACTTCGATGCACTTTTCAATAAAATCGGCAAATATAGCAGTCATGCAATGTTGAAAAGTACCAGGTGCATTACATAAACCAAAAGGCATGCGACGATAAGAATAAGTACCATATGGACATGTAAAAGTAGTTTTCTCTTGGTCCTCCTTAGCAATTGGAATTTGAAAATAACCAGAGTAACCATCTAAGAAACAGTAATATTCTTGTCCTGCAAGCCTCTCTAGCATCTGATCAATAAATGGAAGGGGAAAGTGATCTTTCCTAGTGGCGGCATTTAACTTCCTATAATCAATGCAAACTCTATGCCCAGTAATAGTACGCTGAGGAATTAATTCACCTTATCATTAGGAACAGTTAAACCCCCTTTCTTGGGTACTACCTGAGTAGGACTTACCCATTCGCTGTCAGAGATTGGATAGATTATACCTGCATCCAGTAGCTTGATAACCTCCTTCTTGACTACCTCTTTCATGTGCGGGTTCAGTCGCCGCTGGGGCTGTCTCAATGGCTTGTAATCCTCCTCAAGATAAATGCGGTGAGTGCAGAATGTCGGAGCAATGCCTTTGATATCAGCAATGGACCATCCTAGTGCCTCTTTGTTTCTCCTCAAAATCTGCAACAATGCTTCCTCCTGTTCATCAGTTAAAGCATTAGATATAATAACAGGTAAATCAGTAGGAGGAACAAGGAAAGCGTATTTAAGATGACTAGGAAGCGGTTTAGCTCAAGGAGGTGGTGATTCCACAGAAGGAGCTAGTGTCTTTGGAACTCGGTCCAGCGGTTCCTCCTCGATTCTGTGGTTCTTCCTATATGGCCTCCCAGCAGAGAGCTGAAACGCTGCAGTAGAAACCTCAGAGTCATCACAAGTGGTCTCTATAGAATCCACCAAACACTTCTCCAACGCATCCAGCTCCGTGGGGCTGTAAGAATAATCCTGCATCAAAGTGTCAATACAATCCAAACTAAAGCAGCATGAACATCAGAAGGGTGAGTGGCAGCCTTGGTCATATCAAAAACAAGCTGCTCATCATGTAAACGCATATAATCTTCCCTCCTTCAACATCAATAAGGGTCCTTGCTGTTCGCATGAATGGTCGACCTAGAATAAGTGGTACTACCTTATCTTCCTCCATGTCCAAATAACAAAGTCAGCAGGAAAAGCAAAGTACCAACTGAAACAATTAAATCTCTAACCACACCTCTAGGTAGGATATCGACCTATCACAGCAATTTAGATATACCACAGCAAGAATCTAATGTAAGTCACGATTTTGCATGAGTGGTATCAGATTCGAGTAGGTCACATTCTCCTAGACCAAGCTTCAAATACATAGATAATGGCATCAGATTAATACTTGCACCCAAGTCACATAAACCCTTACCACAATTCACATTACCTATCGCGCAAGGTATGACCGGAGTACCTGGATCATCAAGCTTAGGTGGAAGCTTCTTCGAAAGCACAGCTGAAACGCTCTCAGTAAGCTGCACAGTGTCCTTCTCCACTAAGGACCGTCTGTTGGACAGGATGTCCTTCATAAACTTCGCATATATTGGCATCTGCTTCAAAGCTTCAGAAAAAGGAATGTTAATGGTCAGTTTCTTAAAAATAGTCAAAAACTTACCAAACTGCTCATCCAAGTCCCTCTTCTTCAACCGGTTTGGAAAAGGAACTGGCGCTTCAGCAACTGCGCGTCGTGGAGGTGTGGAAGTCTTAGTAGTCTTGCTAATTGCCACCTCCTCTTCAGCTGGTGGCTCCTCCTGGAAACCTGCTGGTGCAGTTTCTTCATTCTGCTCAACATTGGGAGAGGACCTCAACTTCAGGGACCACCGGGTCAAGCTGTGTACCACTCCTCAACGTGATAGCCTTGGCATGCTCTCTCGGATTCTGCTCGACTGACTAGGCAAGGAACCCAAAGGACGCTGAGCTAACTGCTGAGATATCTGAGACAGCTGAGTCTCGATATTCCTATTGAAGGTCCTCTGATCATTGTTAAGGTTCTTTGCTCTTGATTGAAAGCTTCCAGCTCATTAAACTTCTTCGTATTCACTGAGATGAAATCATTCATCCTGGCCAGAACTGCATCCATACTAGAAGACGCTCCAGCACCTGAATTTTGTGCTTGCTGATTCTGCAGTGGCTGTTTGATAGGAAGGATTGTACTGCTGCTGAGGCCTCTGATTGTAATTGTGTTACCACCAGCTTGGTAACGGTTTTGCTGCTGAGCTTGATAACCCGGATTTCCTTGATTCCAAAATAATTACCCGGTCTGTTACCAATAGTTCGCTGCCTCTTCTTGTGGTGGAGAACACTGGCACATGTTAGAAGCTCTACCACAGTACTCGCACGGTGGATAAACCTCAGGAGCTGCTGCACTGGACTGTGGATTCATAACTGCACACATACGCTCAAACTGCTTCGACATTGCCTCTATCTTGGCAGCCAAGAAAGTGTTGAATCTACTTCATAAACCCCAGCTGGTTTCTTTGGTGCAGCTTCTCCTGCTCTTGTACCTCCCCACTGATTCGCCGCTGTGGTGATAGTATCTAACCCTTAATTCGTGTAATAGGCAGCTCCATCAAACTTCCTCCAGCACAAGTATCAACCAACAACCGGCTAGACGGATCCAAATCCTTGTAAAAGGACTGCAGTATAACCTCTTCACCTAGACCGTGATGTGGTACCTTCCTCACTATTCCCTTAAAACGCTCCCAAGCTTCAGACAAGGACTCACCAGCAAACTGTTTGAAGTTTGTAATCTCTCCTCTCATGGTCAGCATCCGAGAGGGTGGGAAGTACTTTGCCAAGAATGCATTAGCCAGCTCGGTCCAACTGGTGATACTGTCAGGCGTCAACGAGTTCAACCACTCAGCGGCTCTATCCCTCAGAGAGAATGGAAACAGAGTGAGCCGGGCCACCTCCTGCAAGCTGGTGTCGAACACGCTCCTACCAATCTAAGGAATGTAGTGAGATGGACATTGGATCTTCAGTAACCGTCCCGCTGAACTGAGGCGCGTTCATCACATGGTCACATAGTGAGTTTGAACTGCACTGCACCCCTGCTGGCAATGCTGGAATCACAATTGGCGACACACCCTTCAACACTTGGGCGGGTGTAGTCCCTCATCTGCCTCTCGTTGTTTGCCATATTCACCGGTGGCTGGACTTCTGGACCCTCTTCAATAACAGGTGGCTCGGGCACTTCTCCTCAACTGGTGGATCCAGGTTCAAGTCTCTTCGAAGCTGTCTTGCGAATCTCTCGATCTCAAGATTGAGCTCGAACTCTGGTTCTCCTGCAGAACGGGTTTTGACCATAAACCGAGAGTTAGTAAACTGAAACTATAATAGCACAAATTAAAAGGGAACCAGTAATTAGAATAAAATAACAGAAATCAGAAAAAGATAAAAGAATTTAACCCACAGAAAATATGCAGATAAAATTTCCTAACTACTAAGCACAGAATATTCAAATAAAGGAATAAAATCAGAAATAAAATCTAAAAGATAAAAGAATACCTAAAACAAAATCTAGACAGAAATCAAAACAGAACAAGATAAAATAACTAAATATAAAGCTATCCTAATAACTAAACTAAATAAAATCTGACGTTAAACAAAACAATAAGAAAATTAAAAACAGAAAACTGAAAACAACCAAAATCGAATGAAACAGAACAATTAAAATAAAGAAATTAAACGAACAAAATAAATAAAAGAAAACGAAATAAAGACTAAACTAATAACCGTGCTTCCCCGGCAACGGCGCCAAAAACTTGTTGGGGTAAAACCTAACGGCAAGTGTACCGGTCAATTCTAGCAAGTTTTAATAGAGAAGTTCCCTAAGTATCGAACCAAAGGAGGCGATGTGTCTAGTTTAAATCTTATTAAGCAGGATAAACAGGAAATTGGGGGTTTGATTTGATGATGATTAGAAACTGTAAGCAGAATGCAAACAATAACAGAAAAAATAAATGTTGTGAATTTGATTTGGAAAAGAGATTCCGGCTTACTACTGCACCCTAAATCTGTGATTCCTATCCCTAAGTGATTAATAAGATAATTATGAGCAAAACCCTAGAACAAGATAATTTACCTCCGGTCTCCCGCTTAGCAAATACTAGTTAATAAAGACTGAATTCTAACTCTCGTTACGAACCCACTGTTTACTAACCGCTTTAAGAACAATCTAGTTTTATTGGTCAATTAGCAATTTAGAGGAATTGCCGTCTCTAAACTAACCGGTTATTTTCCTGAATTCAATTGAAAGCCGCAGTCGTCACATATAAGCTAACAAAATACTAATCTTTATAATTGGCCAAATTATAACGATCAAAGAAATTAAGCAAGGAAAATAACTTTACTCAATCAGATTGTATTAAATCACAAAGGAACAGGAATAGTCAATTCAGGGATACATAGCAAACCGAAATCTAATAGGGACTACTCAGCCATTGACATGTTTACAATAAGCTTAATAGTAATAGAGGACAAGAAGAAACTCTGTTCTGAGACTTCTGGTGAAGTCTCCGTGGTGAACTGCTCTCTGTGCTCTGCTCCAAACTTCCAACGCCAAACCAGACTCAAACTCCCAAACTAATACTCTCTGTGTGGTGATTTCGTGTGCTCCAGGTGTGTCCCTCACGATTGCCAGACTCTTCTTTTTATAGCAAAACAGGATTTTATCTCTAATCTATCTCTAGTAAAAACGACGGCCACGGATGTTAAAAGATAGAATTAATTCCGTCAAACTCGAAACAGAATCTTCGCGCTCCGCTGGTAATGTTCCGGGTTTCAAACCCATATGCAAACCCGGAACACATGCAAATTTAGGCAGAAACTTCTCCGATTGGAATGTTCGGGTTTCAAACCCTTATGCAAACCCGGAACACATGCAAATTTAGGCAGAAACTTCTCCGATTGGAATGTTCCGGGTTTCAAACCAAACCTCAAACCCGGAACAAGCCTGAAATTAGGCAGAATGTTCTGCGTTTGACTCTGGTTGACTTCCCATGTTGCTCTAACCTCTGAAATCTTCATTTAAGCACTTTGTTGGGTAATTTATCCTGAAAACATATGAAATCGATCATTGGAGACAAATATAACAATGAAGAATAATTAAAGCATTAAAGAGGAAAGTTAATGTCATAATGTAGAGAATTAAGCATGAATTAGTCTAGTAAACTTAGACAAATTCCTGACTTATCAATTATGAATGGGATACCCAACTACGTCACTCCATCTAGATTATCTTGATCATATTTTGTAGTTTGTAATCTATGGAATGTCATGGCCTTTACAACATCTTACGTCGTGTAGTTGCTCCCTATTTGCTGTATGGCAAAGGGGGAAAGACAAGTATATGTACTTGTGAGAGTATGTCTATCTTCCTTGTATTATGTATCATCTGAATGAAACCTTATCTATGATATAACATAAAAGCTGTCACTTATGCTATCATTCGTTAAAATTCTTTCATTCTTAAAACCCTTAAAAACTCAGGGGGAATCCTTCTTAGGGGGAATCTCCCAATTCTTGATTGCCAAGTACATAATAAGTGTATAGGTTGCCATCAATAAGGGGGAAATTGTTAAGACAAGATCCTTTAGTTTTGATGATAGCAAACCTTGTGTTGTCTATCTAATGCGTTTGTAAGATTCATGATTTCAGATAGACAGGTGAATAAGTGGCTTACCACGCAAGGTTGCAAGCGCACTTAAGTCATGAGTGGCTTAGCACGCAAGGTTGCAAGCGCGCTCAATCCACGACAGGTGCTCTACCAGTCGGGCACCTGTCGGCGAGAGCTCCGGAGAACTTCTAGCAAGACACAAGCAGTCAAGAACCACACCATCACATATCTCTTACATCAAACATCAAACAAGGACCAAACAGAGTTAGCAACGTCAACAAACTCACTCAGATTATTCACAACCACACAAACAACTTGCTCATGACAAACACACGACAAAAGGTGTATCTCATTAATGTGCAAGATAACAAGATAAGCAAAGTCTATTGATGAACATCATTACATAGTCGTAATACTTCAGAAGAGAGCATTTATGAGCATTAATGAGCCAGACAAGTTCAGACAAGTTGAAGTGTGCAAGTGGTGACCGACCATTTGGGGAGACGCGCCACCAACTTGCCCATTCACAAGGCAACGCGTGTGCTGGTGGCTCTAGATCAAGTTGGACGAAAATCTACAGTAGGGTGCGGATATTATATTTGTAGAAGAATGAGTATTCTACTCTTAGAGTCTACAACTCCTAGGTTGTTAGTTGGCATATCAACTAACTTTATAATAGTGCCTTAATGTTCCTTGTAATATAAGCCCCTGTACGAGAGAAAAGATAGAGATAATATGGGCAAGTGTAGATCAGACTTAGGAGTGTGTGTAAGTGCTAGAGAGTTGATGAGCTAGAGAGGACTGGGTTAGAGTATCAATACATTGGGTATTTGATAGGACGACAGGTTGGGGACGGTCGGTGAACCGTAGGCCGATAGTCAGGAGAGGGTTGACGACTTTAGGGGTAAAGTCGAAACTGTCCCGGAAGTCCGTGTGTGGGGCAAGGGAGGTTGAGTGAATTTCGTGTGTGTAAATTCTCAATCGAAATGTGTTTTCCAGTTTAATAGTTGCCTCTCGTCTATCAAGTTTTATTAGAGTTCACGATACGTCCACGACACGTCGGGGATGCATCAGGAGCGCTTGCGAGTTTCAGGCAGTAATTAAAAACAAACCACCTGGATCAAAACAAAACGTTACGTTGGCAAATAAAATAGGAAAATGAATACTCCACAAAATCTGATGTTTGAGGAGATACTGCCGGTAACGCTGCTCAGTCAAAGACCAGATGTGAATGGCTCTTCTTCCTCAAATTGGAGGATGTAAACATCATCCTTCTGTTGTTGAGGCTTCTGGAGGCAAAGTGGGTTTTGTTGATGACTTGGTGGTAGCGGTGTTCCCTCCTTAGATTCGAGGATACAAATATTCTCTTCTGGTTGCAGAGACTTAACATTATAATCCTGCTGGCAAACAACTTCAGAGGGAGATTCAACTTCTTCAATGTCTCTGGAGTCAACCACATCAGGTACCTCCACTGGTTCACAGATAGGTGCAGGCAGAATATCTTCAAATAATGGTTGCTCTATTTGAGTTGAGGTTGAAGGAGGAAGGGAATATAAATTCCCAAATAATCGCTCCAACTCTTCATTAGACTCCTCTTCAGCTTCAGAAATTATAGGCTTGGAATGGTCTTCACCCATCAAAGTCTCCACTTGAAATTGGTCCACTAGGTCCGAATAACTTTGGCTATGGGAGAATTCCAATTGTTGTTGTGCTAACTACTGCGAGATCTGATTAAGTTGTCTTTCCCAACTCTGGTTTATAGCTTGCTCTGCTCAGCACATTTGGCATCTAAACTGGCAAACCTAGCATTAGTGATTTTCTTTTGCTCCAGAATCTCTGCAAGCATGCTCTCTATCTTGCTCGTATCCTCCTTAGGAGGATCCTGATAAGCGTAGGACTGTTGTTCCTCCATCTGCATTCTAGTCTGCTCACCTTCCCACCAATAAGGCTGTCGAAAAGACGATTGTTGTGGCTGGTAATAATCTTGTCGCCTGAACTGGTTGTAACTTTGAGTACCCGACTGATTATAACTGTTCAAATTCTGCTCTATGTTCATTATTGTAATCGTCGTTTCCAACTGTGTCAACACTCTACTCAGTTCATTCATTATCCTCCATCTTTGCCTACAAAAACAAAACAAAAATAAAAGTAAAAATAGAAGTAAAATAGAAAGAAACACAAAAACAAAATTAACTAAACAAAATAACAAAGAGAAACAGAAATATAAATAAAAAGAATTGCTTAAATAAATAAAAATAAAGAAATGAAAATAACTACAAAATTGGATATGATAAATTAATAAAATCGGAAAGATAAATTAAATGGTATGAAAATTAACTACAAAATCTAAATTAGAAGATAAACAATTTATCCTAATTCAACTATAAACAAAAACGTAAAAAAAATAAACCAAAAAGAAAAATAAAAATTAAAAATTAAGGAAAATCAACCAAACGAAGAAAAACGAATTCGAAAAGCAAGTAAAGAATTTCGTAAACCTAATAAGATAAGTAACGACAAATCTGTATACAATTAAAATTGAGAGTCCTAGATACTAAAGGAAAAATAAAAACTTCAATAAAAATTAAACGTGAGCCCTAAGCTAAACCAAATTTGTATACAATTAAAAAAAAAGTAAAAATGAAACCGTAACCGTAAATATCAATATTCAAACTATGAATTAAGCAAACTAACCATTAAACGTACTGGACCAAATCTACTATAGTACGACAAGGTCAATATAGAAAAACTAATTCAACGAAACAAAAATAAATAATACGAGAATCAAAGAAGAAAATTAAAATCTCAATTAAATAAAAAAAATGTCAATTAACTGTGTCAGAGGTCCCCGGTAACGGCGCCAAAACTTGTTAGCAGAAATATGTGTTACTATATTTCTACCTAGGCAGTGTACCTATCGTTTTGCGGAATAGTGAATTAAGTGGGGGTTGTCGATCTCAGGGACCCCGTTCAATTAATTAACAATTTATTTACTAACTGAGAAACTAAACTAAGAAAACAGGAAACGTCACTTTTTCAGGTTTGCTTAATTTAATAAAAAGAATAACTCAACAAACTAAGATAAAATAATAAAATAGTAAAAATAAACTAAATAAATAAACAAAGATTGAAACTCTAAAATCTAAAGAAGCACCCGGATTGTTCTGCAAACCTTCACTTTATTAGTCTATTTATAAACTCTTCCCTAATTCTGCAATAAACTCAGGAATCTTAATTAATTCGTTGACCGATCCCTGTACAACGAATCCTAACCGGCAGAAATAACAAGCCGCAAACCATGCCCAAGTCAATTCTAACCAATCACTTTATTACCAATTCCTATTGGAGACAGATTAACCCATAGACAAACCATGCTTCTAATCGTTAATCTGGTTTAACTTCCTATGTCTTGTTAACTAATCTCAGCGCCGCATTTTGATTAGAAAAATACAAGGATTGCTTTAATAATTAGCTAGAGAAATAAAGCACATGAAGAACAGGAATTAAACTACTGCAATTATAATCAGAGAAAAAGATTACAAAATAACTATAAGGATTCAGTTTGCTACCCCAATCCGGGGAGCTAGTCAAACTATTCAAACATAACTATAAAAGTAACCAAAACAATAAAGGAAGAACACATTGACATATTAGATAAAAAGGAAGAAGAAACTCTGTTAAAAAATTCCCCACTCCGCCTTCTATCGTCGTGTGTCTCCACATTAATTCTCTATCAGAAGTGTGTAGTGCTAACAATGGTGGACTTGTATGGATGGAAGTGATGGAGGAGGGCTCTGGCGCAGAGCGCCGTGCTCTGGTGTGGGCGTGCAAGCTTACCCCGCGCTCAACCGGCAGGGATTCGGTGACGGAAGCAATATTTCCGTCCACGGCGGATGTAATTCTACCCATCGATATTTTTGTTTCTTTTGATTTGAACCGTACAATTTTTTTATATGTAAATAATGGATGCACATGTCATATTTTCATTTTTGTCTTGGAAGTGGAAAGATAGTAGTTCAAACTTCTTTATTTGAAAGTGTGTAGTAATATTTTGGGAAGAGGATATATCAATGTTTTTTTCATTCTTAAAATAAATAAATAGACCAAATTTTAATATTTCATTGTTTTGTATATGTGTTTTTACTTTTAAAAGTCTTCTTTGAATTTATGAACTATTGAAATTGGTTTAAAAAAAAATAAAATTATTAATAAGACATTATTAATTATCCCTTCAAGACAATGTGTAACGCCCCTACTTATCATAAATGCAGCGGAAATAAAATACTAAGGCGATTACAGATCATCGGGTTCCAAACACCCGGCACCAAACCTCACCAATTACAACCTATGATATTACAAATGCTACGGTCTGAACTCGAGAAAACATAACATAAAAGAATAATAACAAAATACAATAGCTCTCCAAAGTTCCTAATTCCCATCCCATACACTCACTCTCTTCGTGGCTACCTGTATAGCAATTCGTACCTGCAAGATGAAACCAAGCAGCCCACCCCAGGAGGGGTGAGTCAGTTCCCTGGAATGGAACTGGTACAACTCTCCAAAACAACAGTTTTAAAAGAAAAACATAACTCTTAAAATAACAATAACTTGAAGTCAAATGCTCAAAACAAATCAGAAGAACAAGACACATCAAAATCACCAAGTCAAAGGTAACAAGATGAGGAGTAAAAATAAATAACAGAAAGGTAACGTTAGTCAATCAAAATCACACCATGTGTTAGTGAACAACCATTGTTTAGTTAGATCCAATTCCCGTTAGGAGTAGAAAGACTCGGGTAGTCACATGGACTAGGAATGAATGAGTGATAACCAAGAACCAGCAACTCAAGAGTGGAATATGATCAATGGCCAAATACGTCCTTTTAGGACAGGGGATATACAGCCCCTCGCTGTTAACTACGTCCGATTGGACAGGGGATATACAGCCCCTCGCTGTTCACAACCGATTGGACAGGGGATATACAGCCCCTCGCTGTTTACCGATGAAGATGTGCGCACATCACAACCAAGACTCAGCTCATGGATGAAAAATATCCAGGGTCAAAAGAAGCATTTACCAAGATTGACATTTCCCATATTTCCACTAGATCATTAACTGCACCAGAGCGATACCAAAACACTCAGTCCTACAGAGTGCAGAGGCGTAAACCCCAGGCAGATAATACTAATGAAACAACCAGATAGAAGGAACCAATTACCATACAAGGTGTACATTCAAGGCTCAATTAGTCACATCAAGCTGAGTAGTCACACCAATTTCCTTTCAAGATTCATTCAAGCTCATTTAGCGTTTCTCAAAACATTCCATAAAATTCGTCATCAAAAATATCTGAGTACGAGAAATCGTACCTGGTAATCGCTGTAGCAGTTCTAGTCGACTTGTGCAAATAATCAACAATACTCTGAGGAATATTAAAGGTAGTCTAACATCAATAACTTGTAACCTAAGTTAAACTTAAATAAATTCCTCACTCTTATTTCTAAGTCTCAATTGTCTTTTAAGCCCTCGCTTAAATGTTATGTATAACCTTTGACTTATATTAGAATGTTGTATAACCCAAGGTTGTAAGACTAGGGAATGTATGTTATTAACACTTGTTAATTGTTACACTCTTATCCACTTTATTCATACTTAACCCTAATTCTCAATTCAAGACTCTTGAGACCCTTATATCATAAGTGCGTATTATATTATTCATCTAATCTTAGAATCTCAATAATAATTTTTAAGCTTAATACTTTTATTCCTAATTTAGAATAAATATCGGGTTATGACCTATGATAGGTTTATCTTAGAATATTATACTATTATTTCACAATGTAATGATTATGTATTTTATCAGTATTACCAAATAATCCATTATGATTAAGTTTTCCCCTCAACTTAATTAAGATCTACATCCTGTATATTGGAAACATGGTGTTATAGATGCATTTTATGATAACCTAATTGAGTTACTACACTCATTTATCATATGTTTAGTTTAGGATGACTTTTATTACAACCATCTAATAATCTTATCATAAGATGTTAAATTGCTTCTCATCTTGAATAACTATATTATAGTTAACTTAGATTTATCGAACTCTTACATTTAGTATTTCCAAGGTATATTATTTACTTTATCATTAACTATATAATAAGACATTTAAGATAACCTTTTATTTATCCTTGCTTACATTTAATTTCTCAAATGTTTTATTTTTACACACATTCCCGCTATAGACTATGTATAATCCTTTTATACTAAATTTTAATAAACTTACGTCTTAAAATACATTTTTCATATTGTTTACAAAACCTAAGGTTTCAAAGGAATAACTTAATAAATTAATCTCCTTTATTATGTTTTAGGATGAACATTATATCTTAACATAAGGTAGAATTTATCTAAGAATTAAACTCTCATTCACAAGTGAAATTGTCAATTACTTAATAAGATAATATGTTCTGAAAAATCCCCATACCTTATACTCAAATGACACATTAATATTTTTAGCGTCGTAAAGTAGATTAATATAATCTCTTATGTAACTTAGTTTTATCTAATAAAAGGTTCAAAGGTTTTAAGTATCAAATTCCTATTTATAAACCTTTCTATAAATTCTAACCACTAGATACCTCACTTAATTGTAGACTCACATCCTAAGTATTGGTAATTAATGTTATAAATGTATTTCATATGGCTTATCTAATGCCAAGAAACTTAAGGATTATTATTTAGATAAATTTCCAAATCATAGTTTAATGTAGTTTTATATCATAATCCTTTTAATGATTTTAACTTAAAACATTAAGTTATATTTCAATACCTTAGATGTTAAGAAATGATTAAATCTAGACTTACTAATCCACCTCACATTCATATGTAAAAGTATTTTATTTACTTTATTATTGTTTATATATTAAGAACATTTAGATGTAAAAGTATTACATTTATTTATCATTAATTCTAGAATAAGATCTATTTGTGTAACATTTTATGTAATCTAATCACAATTTTTCCTAAGTTTTAACTTATTAATTACTTAACCCAATTATAGACTTACATTATGGTCGTTGACTAATACTATACATGTATTTTAATACGGTTTATATAAATCTTAGAAATTCAAAGATAACTCCTTAAGATTAATAATCTTAATTTAATACCGCCTCATATAGTATTCTTTTATTAGTATTATGTAGAGGTTTAGTTTATCTCATTAATTCCTTCATATTATATTTTCTATAAGGCATTTTATTTCTTTTATTTATGTAGTTTTTTATGTGTATATTTTAGGATTTATTCAAGACATTCCTTGTGTAGCTTTATTGCACTTAATTATTTATACTAACTTTTACACATAGCTACATCCAATATATGGTTTATAAAATAAAGTATTTCCCTTAGTTTTCGTTAAACATATTAGCTTCCATATTATATATAATAAATAAAATGTAGTTTAGTTAAATTCCTTGATTTAATATAAGTTTCTATTTATTTCTCTCATATAAATATATATATAAATATATGTAACAATTTTTACTTCACTTAAATTAGTACCCAAAATATTTATAAACATACTGTATTAAATGTTAATCAGTCTTATTATATTTTCCCCAACCTATAAAGTTCATTAATCAACTATACTTTAATTTTTGATTACATTAAAAACCATATATTATAAGTTATTCTTATGAAAAACTCATAAACACAATTTTTAGACCCATTTACAATTGTCCAAAAATCCCCAAATTAAATATATAGTAACTATAACATTTTAGACATATTATAAAATTTTTATTTCATAAAATATTATTTTAAATTATCCAAATAATTCCATAATACTCGTAACTTGCAAAAATCATAACTTATGTTTAAAAACTCAAAACCCATATTAATTTACATCAAAATAAACTAGATTTTATAAGGAATCTATGGTTAAAATTTCAAGTCAAAATACATTCGGGAAGGCCATTAAATAAATCTAGCAAGTTAGGACTTTATTCTGGAAAACATATTCACTTAATACTTCTTAAATCCCCACGATCTAATCTCGGCCGTCCATGTTTATTAACCGCGATCGGACGGCCCAGAACTCTCGAGTTCATCAGCGAAGGTAATAAGGGGATCGAGTACTAAATCTCGTTTTTCTCACAATCTACAGAACCAAATTCGATGATTCTTGTTCCTATCGACTCGAAATTAAATCCCGGTTCTAATGGTACCAATTTCCCCAATTATCATGCAGAATTGAGTAGTTTCGAATCTGGGTTCGAAGTTAGGTTTCACGGTTTGAGTTCGAATTCAATTTCGACAAATTCTCTCATTGTAATGCATAATAGACTAAATTGGCATGTGGGTTTGATCGATGATGAAATTTCGAATAGAAACCATGGAGAAATTTGATCGGAAACTCACCGGAATTGCATTAACGGGGCGAAACCAAATCGGGAAAACTGGAAATCGTTATTTCATGTGCGGTTCAGGTATGCCACTTCTCGAATCAACTCGCACCAACTGAGAGAGATTTGATTCATGTAACCTATCACAATCCAAACTAGACATGTAACTCTAGATGTTAGTGGAAGAATCATTGATTTTGATGAACTAGGGAGAAAGTTACAGATCTCACAAGATTCGTGTTTACCTAGTTGGTTTCGGGATGAACTGGGCAAAATTACCGCCGTGATCGAGTAGGCATCTTTAGACAGATTTATCTCCCAAACTAGTGCGAATCAGCCTTGACCATCAACATGAAAGTTATAGAGGGATTAGAGATCTTCAAAACAAGCTAAAGAACACGAAATTTGGATAAGAAATGAAGAAGTTATGGCGTGACGAAGTTTACCCGATTTCAGGAAAACTGCAGTTCTGGGTTACGAACTCGCGAGGAGGTAACTTTGGATCAACTTTCCGATCATTGTAGAAGGAGTTAGATGGTGTGTGAGTAATGGTTGGAAAGAGGAAAGATAGGAGAATCGAATGAAACAAACGGCATACCAAATGGTGGAGTAGAGAAAAAGATATAGGTGTCTAAAGATCGACCCATGGCATGCCATAACTGAAGGAAATCTGAAAAGACTAAGTTAAATCGGGGCTGACTGGGCGCGGCTGAGTCAGCCAGTCTTGGACACGTCAGCAACCTCCTAAATTTTGGCTCTAAACTTCAATTTATCATAACTTTGGCTAGGATGATCCGTTTTTAACGTTCTTTTTATCGATCTTCATGGTTTTTCATAACCTATTTATTGGTATAGGTTTCATGGCCTGGTTTGACCATTCTCAAAAAGTCAACTCTAGCATGGCTTAATAAGCTTTAAGGTTTCTAGAATTTTATATTGACTTTTATGTTTCAAAACAATGTTCCAACACTTCCTAAAATCTTTATAATATATTTGGAGTGTTTAGAAATTTTCCCAAGATTTATTGACTTATAAATCTTATTATTAAATTCATAATACTATATAATAATGTATAATAATTAGGGTTAAATAGGAGAAAACCCCTAAATAAATTTCACAATTCCATATAATAATTTAATATTCATAATTCCATACCATAATTTAATATTAATAGTATTATTTATGGTTTAATAAAAGAAATCCCCTAAATTAATTTAAATTAATTTAGGGGTATTTCACAATGGGAGTTTGGTAACCGATCCATTTTTTCTTGTGTTTCTTACAATTAAGATAATCATTGTGTTAAAATAAGTGATTACCGATACAATATATAACATATTAGATTTAGTCTCATAATCTAATAACATTTGTTTAAAACGACAATAAAATTATAAGTAAGATAATGTTGTTAATTTGGTTTTTCTTATCAAATAATAGTATATAAAAATATTTTCTTAGTATTTATTAGTTTATAGAGCTTCACTGATTGATAAACATGAAGGCTATAAACGTTTGGAAACGATAAACTGAGTTGTTGGAGATGATTTTACATATTCATTAAATTGGTTTTTATGTATCCATGATAATTTATAAACATTTCTACTGATGATTAGAAACATGTACACAACCTTATATAATCGTTTCCATCACCATAATAGAAAAAAGGACACTAACTGTTATAATGTCATCACTGATTCGACAGATTTTTAGGGTTTATGGTTTAGAGTTGTGAGACCCTAACCCTGCACTACAAACCCTAAAAATGTCTTCGATGTTTTTTAGTTTTCCTAGGGTGATTTTTAAAGTGTGAGGTGTGGGGCAATCCTTTTTGAAGTCGTTTTATACTTTATAATGTCATCACTGACTCGACAGATTTTTAGAGTTTGTGGTTAGACCCTAAACCCTTGCACTACAAACCCTAAAAATGCATTTGAGTTTTTAGATTTCCAAGGGTGGTTTTTAGGGTGTGTGGTGTAGGGTAATCTATTTTGAAGTCGTTCTATACTTTATATTGTTGTCACCAACTCGATAGATTTTCAGGGTTACGTTTTTAACTTTCTTAGGGCGGTTTTTAGGGTGTGTGGTGTAGGGTAATCTACTTTGAACTCGTTCTATACTTTATATTGTTGTCACTAACTCGACAGATTTTCAGGGTTTGTAGTGTAGGGTTTAGGGTCGTTAGACCCTTAACCCTATACCACAAACCTTGAAAATGCCTTCGACGTTTTTAGCTCCCATAGGGTGGTTTTTAGGATGTGTGGTGTAGGGTAATCTATTTTGAAGTCGTTCTATACTTTATATTGTTGTCACTGACTCAAAAGATTTTTCAGGTTTTGTGGTTTAGGGGTTAGGGTCACCCTAATCCCTACACCATAAACCCTTAAAATGTCTTCGACGTTATTAACTTTCCTAGAGTGGTTTTAGGTGTATGGTGTAGGGTAATCTATTTTGAAGCCGTTCTATACTTTATATTGTTGTCACTGACTCGACAGATTTTCGGGGTTTGTGGTGTAGGGTTTAGGGACCCTAAAAATGTCTTCGATGTTTTTAGCTTCCCTATAGTGGTTTTAGGGTGTGGGTGTAGGGTAATCTATTTTGAAGTCGTTCTATACTTTATATTGTTGTCACTGATTTGACAGATTTCCACGCCACAATTATATATAATGTTTCCACCATTATACATAAAGGTGTCCACGGATTCATACTAACGTTTCCATCTTTTTATTTAAACGTTTCCACATTTTTATATATGCTTTTCCACGTTTTTATATTAACGTTTCCATGTTTCTAGGATTCCCTAATTATCTCTAATGTTTTCACGCCACGATTACATATAAACGTTTCCACCTTTTTATTTAAACATTTCCACATTTTTATATATGCTTTTCCACGTTTTTATATTAACATTTCCACGTTTCTAGGATTCCCTGATTATCTATAATGTTTCCACGCCACAATTACATATAAACGTTTCCACGAGATGTTTATATATAAACATTTTTATAATTATATATAAATTTTTCCACGCCATAATTATATATAAACGTTTCCACCTTTTTATTCAAGCGTGTCCACGAGTTTGTATAAATCTTCACTACAAACCGTTAATTTAAGTCTTTGACGTTTTAACTTTCCTATAGTGTGTGGTGTAGGGTAATCTTTTTTTTTTTTAACTCAATCTCTACTTTATGCAGGCAAGTATAAGGATGTAGTCAAGTCATGCCGTTTAACTAATTGTATTTTACTATCTACTTAATTTTTATATTTATATAACAACAATATTGTAGGATTGATAAAATTTTATTTAATAATCATATGTATATATTTATATATCACGTATACAACATTTGTACGTAAACTTTTTACTGAATAATGGTGTGGAAAAAAAGAAATGAGTGTCAAAACTGAATTTACATATTAAATTTTAAAGAGTAGAATGCTACATGTATCACCAATTTATATATTTTTTTTAAAAAAGGGACACAGGGTATTGATCTGATAGAACACAATCTAATGGCTGAAAATCATTCCGTCAGCCACGGAAATTTGTGCTCCGTCATTTAATCCGCGCCCGCGCTCAACCCTAATCTCTCGTTTTATAATAAGAAGCACCAGCCGTGATCAAATCTAAATATTTTATCTTTAATCGTGTGCAGGCGTGAGTCATGGATTATAATGAAATTGATGATTTAACGTGAGAGTGCTGTGAAGGATGGAACTCATGCACGTAACATGTGCCATGAGTGAATGTGGAATACGTATACATCCGTGAATGAATTGATGTGCTCCAGCATGTATATGATTAATTCATGATTAATTCATCATGAATTATTCATGATTCATTAATGATGAATTAATCATAAAATAATATGTCACTCCAATGTATTTTTCCTACATTTGATATACAAAATGTATCATTTCACATCAAAGCATAAATCTAAGGAAAAACATATGATAAGTGAGAAATATGACATAAATTGTTATCAAAATAAGAAGAATTAAAGCCATAAAAATAGATATATTTCACACTTATCAATGACTTTGAGCAAATTGCCATGAAACCAAGCAAAGAAACATCCAAAATTACTTATATATTTTCGGTAGAAACCAGAAAGTCTTAAAACACATTTTAACCTTTAAACTCATCTTTAATTAACCAAACCCCACCTGTTCAATCATGCACGAACTTGACCAATGAAATATGGATAAATAACCATGAACTGAAACTCAAAAACACGAAGGTTACTCAAGGAAAACAACCATATAACCTGCTCCAAAGTTAAGGCACCAATAAATACACCAAAAAGTGACCTTAAGCAAACAAATGTTGTACACAAGAATTACTCTGTCCATTTTTGTTCTTAACTCTCTTAGAATTAATTAAGCTTTAAGGTCCTTCTATATCCTCTAAAAATCGGCAGCCACTTGCTTAGATCTTCCTCTCTTTTCTTCTTGGTTTTCACCCTTCTTTGGTCTCAGTTTTGATCTCCTTTGCTAACCTGATTGCTCTACTTCTTTAGCTTACTTCTCTAGGTGGAATATAAGGATGAGAATCTGGTTTTGTGTGAGGGTGAAGGCCTGTCTGATGGGCTCTTAAATAGGCAAAGGATAGCTTACTTAAAAGCTAGAAAGCTTAGTTTAGGTGACACCTCATGTAACACCATCTTTGAAATACCCTGAACTTAATTATGGTGATTAAATAATTCTAATATGGTATTTAAGGGCCTAATAGTGCCTAAAGAATTTTGTTGAAGGAAATAAATCCAAAAGAAATGAGAAAACGCTTAAAAAGCGAAAAACGCTAAAATAAGCGTTTTATGACCATAGGAGGAATACAACTTCGAGAAGGGTATTAGATGGATTTCCAAGGCTCAATAATGCCTAACTAATATACGGGAACGATTCTCGAAGAAAACGGATCCATAAAATGAATTAAAAACGCTAATAAAGCTTTAGCGCACGTTTTTCGAGAAAACCCGAAACGTGACTTTGAGTGGTCAAACGAACCCGTAAAAATTATATCCAATTAAATAACTATAATTAAACATTAATGGAAGTTTAAGAACCATTAAAATTAATTAAACGAGAAAATTCCGGAAAACGGGCTCCGGTAAGTGAATAGTGTAAAAACGGAGACTTATGGGGTGTTAATTGTAGATAGACCAAAATAATCCTCCCCCTTTGTAATTAAAAAGATGGAATTCATGTTGTGTGGGTATACCCACGTTGCCAGCCTCTTCTAACTCCTCACTCACTTAAAACAAAAGCAAATAAAGTAAACAAGTACAAAAGCTACTTTATTTTCTCTCTCTCCCATTTTCCTCTTGTCTCACACGTACTATCTCCCCACCAGACCCCTCTCTTTCCTCTTTGTTCTGCTGGGACGATTTTAGAGCTCCTCAAGAGCATCCATGGCTTCTCCTTCTTCTCATGCATGCCTAAGCTCCATTAAAGCTCCAAATGCAAAATAAAAATATATTTTTCTTCCTCTCACCAAGCTCTATCTTTCTCTCTTTTCAAAATCCTAAAAGCATGAACTTCATCTCCATGGGTATCCCCATTTGAAAGAGAAAACTACATATTCTTGAAGCTTGGAGTCTCCTCTTTCTTCTAAGGTAAAAATCTCCAAGAAAAACTCATTTTCCCCCACATCTTAGTGTGGCCGATTTTGCCCTCTTATGCCTTGTTCCTTTTCTTGTTTTGAGCTACCCTGCAAGCCTTTCATGGTGGATTAGAGCTCATCCTTTGATTCATGGCAAGAACCCATTTCTAGGGTTTCAAAGGTAATGCCAATCTTAGTGTTTTAAACACTTCCTAGTAATCTTGAGTTAATTAATGAGTTAAGGGTCTTTGCTTAATCTCATTTCCTTTACTTGAATGTTGGGCTGGAGCATTGGTAAGTACATTGCCACTTGACCGAAATGGATGGGAGAAGAGAAGAAGAGAATTTAAAAGAGAATTTGAGTATTTAAGGTAAGAAAATCTACCTTAACTACTATCTTGATGTTTTAGAATTTTGGGAATGGGGAAAAACCAAAAGAATAAACCGAAAACTATATGGAAATGTGTCTTGAGTAATTAGATGAGGAATTTATGCATTGTTGCTTTGAATTGAGGGCCTAGGAGCCAAGTAGCGTATGAATTATGTATTATGATGTATTTGGAGAATTTGATGTGAATTTAATGAGTATTGTGTGCTGTTAGAACCCACTAAGGGTTTGGTTAGTATTGAATGAAACTTGGGGATGAGATGAGTTTTGGACAATGCAAAAGCAACGGAGTTATGGCAAAATTTCGGTAGGAACCGAAGGAGGTTTAAGTGTATATTGAGTAGAGAATGAACTAGGCTTAACTAGGTGTTGTAAGGGATTTATTTGGGTTAGTTAACTACTCTTGAGTGGACATAAGAGTTGGGAAAGGAAGAGTGAAAATCTGTAGCAAAAATGGTGTATAAGTGCCTTGGAGCTTGGAGAGAAACTAGATTGTAAAACCTTGAAGGAAATGAATGAACTTGGGCATAGTTGATGCAAGTGTAAACTGTCAAGAGAAGTTTAGAAATGCACTAGAGTGCACAAGTGCAAAAATGAGGATTGAAGTTTGTAGAAATTGAGCAAGGATTTGGGTAAAGAATTTGAGTAATGATTTGAGGAGGTTTAGAGCATGATTAAGAGTGTTTTAAGGTGGTTAAACATGTTAGAAAGCATGTGGAAGGTTAGGGAAGAAATGGGTAGAATATTGGAGTTGAAACCAAGTCAAATGAGCATTCTGCCTTCGACCTCCTCAGGGAGCTGGGTCGGTGGGTGGGTCGGTCAGGCTGGAATCACTTTCTGACTTCGACCTACCCAGGGGGCTGGGTCGGTCGGTGGGTCGGTCGGACCCAGAAACAAAAAAAATTAAAATCAATTAGATATATATGTATATACATGTATATATATACATACATATAGATATGTATAAGTGAGGCATTAGTGCTAGAGTAATGAAGGTAAGAAAGTTAAGCACACTTGAGTAAAACTAAGATAAATGGGATAACAGGGTTAATTACAGGAGTATTAGTTAACTACATACCGTAATACCTTAATGTTAATAGAACCGCTTGACATGTGATCAGTGATTCGAGACTAACCCGAGGAACATGAGATGCCACGGTAAAGTTAACCCATGATGAAAGGTATGATTTTCTCATGCCCCGTATGCTAACTGTGTTACACTGATTTGTGTGCTGTGTGCTTGTGTGCCGACCTAATCAAGATAAAAGCATGAAAAATGTTCTATTGCTTGATTGTATATCTTGATGCATGTTTGTGTGTACTAACCTCCCTTGTATAATTGCATGGTCTAACTTAGCGTTGTAGGCCGACTTCTAGTTGTGTAACGATTGGTTAGTGACTCGTAGAAAGAGTCATCTAGTAAATTAACGAGAATGTGAGAACACACGAAACTATCGAATTAAGAATAACGATAACGCAAACCTATGAACTCACTAGAATGTGAGAGAGGGTACGGGACTAGTAAACTCCCGATAGCGGTTAGAGAACCGAAATGAATAATCCACAAAATAATTACTAGTGGAAGTATATAAGGAACCTCTATTTAGAGGATTGATGAAAATCCAAAGACATGAACTTTGTGAGAAGTAAAGAAAGACAAGGGATCTTCAAACTCCTTTAGAAAGATAGTCGACCCACAATGAGAGGATCCGACTAATATAAACAATGTCCCGAACATGAGAGTATTCGATACATTGGGGAAACCCTTAAATCTGAGAATACTAGACATTGGTAATTACCTAAGCTAGTAGAAGATATCGAGAGAGATACTTCTAGGCTAATCCATGAGATTGTAAAATAACTCCGAGAGAGGAGTGTTGGGAACTTGAGTAGTCCGGTAAAAACGGACATTTGAGTATTTGAGGAGCTAAGTGTATAGCTCTGCTTGTATTTGTAAACCCGGTGGTGAGTCTTGTGTATGACTCTGCCCGGAGGTTACGGAGTATTGAGTAATGAGTAAGTACGAGTAAAGTAATGAGTATTGAGTAATGAGTAAGTAGAGTAAAGTAATGAGTATCGAGTAATGATAAGTACGAGTAAAGTAATGAGTATTGAGCAAGGCACGAGTGATAAGTCAGGAATTTATCTATGTCTATGGGGCTTATTTGTGTTTAATTCATCATTATCTGTTAATAAATTCCCGCCTTATGGTTAGTTTTATGCTTTTATTTGCAATTGTCTTCTATGATGGGTTTATGTGTTATTTCAGGAGAAAATCTCAAGAAAACGCATTTCCGATCATTGTAATGTTATTTTGGACGGTCAAACATGTTGAACAGAGTGAAGACTTGCATGATTTCTCAATTTTAGGATGGGCCCGGGACCTTGCACATACCCTAAGTCCCGGACCATCCATTGGAGTTACTCTCGAACTGTTTTGGAGACTGGTCCGGGACTTGTTACAAACCCTAAGTCCTGGACCAATCAAAGACACTACTCTCGGCCTATATTCAATGACCGGTCCGGGACTTGATACATATCTTAAGTCCCGGACCACACCTGGAGACAAACTCTCGGCGTATTTCAGAGACTGGTCCTGGACTTCATACTTGGACCAAGTCCCGGACCAATTAGATAAAACGCGGGTGGAGACTACGTGGAAGGAGAAGATAAAAGATAGAATTTGGAATGTTATAAAAGTAGAGGCCTGCCAACGTGAGGCATATGCTTGATACACCACGGAGCCTAGTTTTACACAGAAGAGAGAGAGAGAGAGAAAGGCTGAATCTTGGGCAGATCTTGGAGGCTATCAGAGAGAAGGCTGAAGGAAGAACAGAGGATCCACGACGGCTACTGACATTAGAGTTCCCTCTTGTTCTTGCTTCTCTAAGTCTTTACTATTAAACTTGTACACTGTCATTATGAACATGTCTGAGTAGTTTCTTTAGATTCCAGTTTGCTATGTATCCCTAAATTGACTATTTTTGTTCCTTTGTGATTTAATGCAATTCTGTTGAGTAGAGTTATTTTCCTTCCTTAATTTCTTTAATCGTTATAATCTGGCCAATTATAAAGATTAGTATTTTGTTAGCTTATATGTGACGACTGCGGCTTTCAATTGAATACAGGAAAATAACCGGTTAGTTTAGAGACGGTAATTCCTCTAAATTGCTAATTGACTAATAATCTAGATTGTTCTTAAGGCGGTTAGTAAACAGTGGGTTCGTAACGAGAGTTAGAATTCGTTCTTTGCTAACTAGAATTTGCTAAGCGGGAGACCGGAGGTAAATTATCTTTGTTCTAGGGTTTTACTCAGAATTGTCTTGGAAATCACTTAGGGATAGGAATTACAAGATTTAGGGAGAAGTAGTAAACCGGGATCTCTTTCCCAATGAGTTTCACAACAATTATTTTCTTGCTTTTTACTGTTTTACATTCTGTTTACAGTTTTTAATTGTCATCAAATTAAACCCCAATTTCCTGTTTTAATTTGTTATTTAGTTTTACTTTTCCGTTTAATAAAGATTTAAACTAGACATCGCCTCCTCTGGTTCGATACTTAGGGAATACTTTCTATTAAAACTTGCTAGAATTGACCGGTACACTTGCCGTTAGGTTTTACCCCAACAAGTTTTTGGCGCCGTTGCCGGGGAGGCACGGTTATTTAGTTTAATCTTTATTTTATTTTTATTTTATTCATTGTGTTTTGCTTAGTTCATTTTTACTTATTGTGTTTTATTAATTTGATTCTATTATGTCGTTACAGTAGTTAGGTTTGTTTATTTTCTTTCTTTGATTCGATTGGTTATTAGGTTAACGTGTGTTTATTAGCAGTTCTGCTAGTTTATTTTATCTTCAATCTGTTTTGATTTCTAGTTTGATTTAGTTTTAGATTTTCTGTTATTCTCCAGATTTTATTCTTGATTTTATTTCTTTATTTGAATATTCTGTGTTTAGTAATTAGGATTTTTATCTGCATACTTTGTGAGTTAAATTCTTTTTATCTTTCTCTGATTTTTGTTGTTTTAATTTAATTGCTACTATTCTTTTAATTTACGCTATTATAGCTTCGGTTTACTAACTCTCGGTTTATGGTTAAAACCCGCTCTGCAGGTGAACCGAAGTTTGAACTCAATCTCGAGATCGAGAGATTCGCTAGACAGCTTCGCAGGGATTTGAATCTGGATCCACCAGTTGAGGAGAGGGTGCTTGAACCACCTGTTGTTGAAGAGGGTCCGGGAGTTCAACCAGCAGTTAACATGGCAAACAACGAGACGCAGATGAGGGACTACACCCGTCCAAGTGTTGAAGGGTTGGTGTCGCCGATAGTGATTCCCGCATTGCCAGCAGGAGTGCAGTGGCAGTTCAAGACTCACTATGTGACTATGGTGATGAACGCACCTCAGTTCAGCGGGACGGTTACTGAAGACCCGAATGTCCACCTCACTACATTCCTGAGATTGGTAGGAGCGTGTTCGACACCAGCTTCGCAGGAGGTTGCTCGGCTCACTCTGTTTCCATTCTCCCTGAGGGATAGAGCAGCTGAATGGTTAAACTCGCTGACGCCTGACAGTATCACTACTTGGGAAGAGCTGGCTAATGCATTTCTGGCGAAGTATTTTCCACCCTCTCGGATGCTGACCATGAGAGGAGAAATTACTAACTTCAAACAGTTTGCCGGTGAGTCCTTGTCTGAAGCTTGGGAGCGTTTTAAGGGGATAGTAAGGAAGGTACCACATCACGGACTAGGTGAAGAGGTTGTACTGCAGTCTTTTTACAAGGACTTGGATCCGTCTAGCCGGTTGTTGGTTGATACATGTGCTGGAGGAAGTTTGATGGAGCTGCCCATTACACGAATTAAAGAGCTGTTAGAGACTATTACTACAACAGCTAATCAGTGGGGAGGTACGAGAGCCGAGAAGAAGCACCAAAGAAACCTGCTGGAGTTTATGAAGTGGATTCGAATACTTTTCTGGCTGCCAAGATAGAAGCAATGTCAAAGCAGTTTGAGCGTATGTGTGCAGTGATGAATCCGCAGTCAAATGTAGCAGCTGCTCCTGAGGTTTATCCACCTTGCGAATACTGTGGTAGAGCTTCTAACATGTGCCAGTGTACTCCACCACAAGAAGAGGTAGTGAATTATGTTGGTAACAGACCGGGTAATTATTTTGGAAATCAAGGCAATCCGGGTTACCACGCTCAGCAGCAGAACCGTTACCAAGCTGTGGTAACAGCAATTACAATCAGAGGCCCCAACAGCAGTATAATTCCTCTTAAGAAGCAGCCACTGCAGAATCAGCAAGCACAAAATTCGGGTGCTGGAGCGTCTTCTAGTATGGATGCAGTTCTGGCCAGGATGAATGATTTCATCTCGGTTAACACGAAGAAGTTTAATGAGCTGGAACCCTTCAATCAGGAGCAGAGAACTTTCAACAATGATCAAGGACATTCAATAGAAACATCGAGACTCAGCTGTCTCAGATATCTCAGCAGTTAGCTCAGCGTCCTTTGGGTTCCTTGCCTAGTAGTCAGCGGAGCAGAATCTGAGAGAGCATGCCAAGGCTCACGTTGAGGAGTGGTACACAGCTTGACCCGGTGGTCCCTGAAGTTGAGGTCCCTCTTCCTAATGTTGAGCAGAATGAAGAGACTGCACCAGCAGGTTCTCAGGAGAAACCAGCTGAAGATGAGGTGTCGATTAGCAAGACTCCTAAGATTT
The DNA here is from genome assembly GCA_023374045.1 of Limonium bicolor. NCBI lineage: Eukaryota > Viridiplantae > Streptophyta > Magnoliopsida > Caryophyllales > Plumbaginaceae > Limonium > Limonium bicolor. Next base: position 282,738,534 of record CM041781.1, read on the forward strand.
CCACACCTCCACGACGCGCAGTTGCTGAAGCGCCAGTTCCTTTTCCAAACCGGTTGAAGAAGAGAGACTTGGATGAGCAGTTTGGTAAGTTTTTGAGTATTTTTAAGAAACTAACCATTAACATTCATTTTTCTGAAGCTTTGAACCAGATGCCAATATATGCGAAGTTCATGAAGGACATCCTGTCCAATAGGCGGTCTTTAGTGGAGAAGGATACTGTACAGCTTACTGAGAGCGTTTCAGCTGTTCTTTCGAAGAAGCTTCCACCTAAGCTTGATGATCCAGGTACTCCGGTCATACCTTGCGCGATAGGTAATGTGAATTGTGGTAAGGGTTTATGTGATTTAGGTGCAAGTATTAATTTAATGCCCTTATCCATGTATTTGAAGCTTGGTTTAGGAGAATGTAAACCTACATGAATTACTTTGCAATTAGCTGATAGGTCAATTATCTTATCTAGAGGTGTGGTAAGAGATTTAATTGTTTCGGTTGGTACTTTTGCTTTCCCTGCTGATTTTGTTATTTTAGACATGGAGGAAGACAAGGTAGTACCGCTTATTTTAGGTTGACCATTCATGCGTACAGCAAGAACCCTCATTGATGTTGAAGGAGGGAAGATTATACTGGGGTTACATGATGAGCAGCTTGTATTTGATATGACCAAGGCTGCTACTCACCCTTCTGATGTTCATGCTTGTTTCAGTTTAGATTGTATTGACACCTTGATGCAGGACTATTCTTACAGCCCCACGGAGCTGGATGCATTGGAGAAGTGTTTGGTAGATTCCATAGAGACCACTCATGATGATTCCGAGGTTTCTGCTACAGCATTTCAGCTCTCTGCTGGGAGGCCATATAGGAAGAACCACAGAATCGAGGAGGAACCGCTGGACCGCGTTCCAAAGACGCTAGCTCCTTCTGTGGAGTCACCACCTTCTCCTGAACTTAAACCTCTTCCTAGTCACCTTAAATATGCTTTCTTAGTTCCTCCTACTGATTTACCTGTTATTATTTCTAATACTTTAACTGATGAACAGGAGGAAGCTTTGTTGCAGATTTTGAGGAGGAACAAAGAGGCGCTAGGATGGTCCATTGCTGATATCAAAGGCATTGCTCCTACGTTCTGCACTCACCGCATTTACCTTGAGGAGAACTACAAGCCATTGAGACAGCCCCAGCGGAGACTGAACCCGCACATGAAAGAGGTAGTTAAGAAGGAGGTCATCAAGCTACTGGATGCAGGTATAATCTATCCAATCTCTGACAGCGAATGGGTAAGTCCTACACAGGTAGTACCTAAGAAGGGAGGTTTAACTGTGGTACCTAATGATAAAGGTGAATTAGTTCCTCAGCGTACTATTACTGGGCATAGAGTTTGTATTGATTATAGAAATTAAATGCCGCCACTAGGAAAGACCACTTCCCCCTTCCCTTTATTGACCAAATGCTAGAAAGGCTTGCAGGACAAGAATATATTTTGTTGAAGATGTAACAGAGGTTACTCTCCCAACACCATTTCCACACCGTGATGTATAGTGGTTCGGCCAATAATCCGGCCTACGTCCACTTCTAGACAGAGTTGTTATTCATCCTTTGGTTTACAACACTAGAGAGCTTTTGGGATGTGAGCTCCCTTTTCTAACTTGAGTTCCTTACAAATGAGACCCTCTACTCCTATTTATAGACTTGCTATCACTAAGTTTACCCTTTTGCCCTATACATGTGATGGTGTTACATAAACATAACTATCAGTCCTTTTACGGGTCTCCGGACTGAAATACTGCTTCCGCATTGGACTAACTCTTCCGGACGTCACTTCAACAATAATCCTTCCGGTAGTTACTCTGTCGGTAGCGATCCTTTAGATAGCAGCTCTTCTAGTAACGGGTCCTCCGGTAGTAGGGCTTCCAACGATAGGCCTTCCGACAATTGGTCTCCGGTAGACTCTCTTGGTAGATCCTTCCGCATTGGGGCCTTTCGGTAGCAGGCCTTCCGACAATGGTCTCCGATAGTAGTCCTTCCGCTAGCAGGCCTTTGGTAGACGCTTTGACCTTCCGCATGGTATATTTCGTACCATTACATCTTTCTTAGATGGTTACTCCGGTTATTTTCAAATTCCAATTGCTAAGGAAGACCAAGAGAAAACCACTTTTACATGTCCATATGGTACTTATGCTTATCGTCGCATGCCTTTTGGTTTATGTAATGCACCAGGCACTTTTCAAAGATGCATGACTGCTATTTTTGCTGATTTTATTGAGAAGTGCATCGAAATTTTTATGGATGATTTTATTGTCTTTGGACCGACTTTTGATTCCTGTTTGAGAGATTTAGATTTAATCTTAGCTAGATGCAGGGAAACTAACTTGGTGCTCAATTGGGAGAAGTGCCACTTCATGGTGCAAGAAGGCATCGTGCTGGACATAAATTTCTAAGTAAGGATCGAGGTTTGACAGAGCCAAAGTTGAGGTCATATAGCAGCTGCCACCACCATCGTCGGTAAAGGATGTCCGGAGTTTCCTCGGTCATGCAGGTTTTTATAGGCGTTTTGTTAAGGATTTTTCTAAGATCTCTAAACCTCTTTGCGATTTGTTACTTAAGGATGCTAAATTTAAGTTTACGCAAGAGTGTTTAGATGCTTTTAATTTACTCAAAGCTAAACTGGTTTCTGCACCTATTATTGTTGCTCCTGATTGGTCGTTACCTTTTGAGATTATGTGTGATGCCAGCGACTACGCGTTGGGAGCAGCTTTGGGTCAGAGGCATGACAAGATATTGAGGATAGTCTACTATGCTAGTAAGACCATGAATGAGGCGCAGAAGAACTACGCCACGACGGAGAAGGAACTGCTGGCGATTGTCTTTGCTTGTGATAAGTTTCGACCGTACATCATTGGCAGCAAAGTCATCGTGCACACCGACCATTCCTCTCTCAGGTATCTCTTTGGAAAGATTGACGCTAAACCTCGTTTGATCAGATGGATTTTACTCTTGCAGGAATTCGATATTGAGATTAGAGACAAACCTGGAGCGCAGAACGGAGTGGCGGATCACTTATCCCGTATGGAAGTTCCAGATGATGGCAGGCCAGTCAATGAGTATTTTCCTGATGAGTATGTCTTCATGATCGGTCATTCCACGGACCCTTGGTATGCTGATATTGCGAACTACCTAGCCAAGGGCATCGTTCCTCCAGAGTTGTCATATCAGCAGAAGAAGAAGTTCTTCTCCACGGTCAAGCATTACCTTTGGGACGTCCGTTTCTGTTCAAGGTCTGTGCAGATAGTATGATTCGTCGTTGTGTATCTGAGAATGAAGCTAGAGATATCCTATCCCACTGTCATTCTAGAGAAGCAGGGGGTCATTTTGGTCCGGCTAGGACAACCGCGAAAGTTTTGGAGGCTGGATTCTTTTGGAAGAACTTGAACAAGGACTGTTATCAATTCGTTTCCACTTGTGATCAATGCCAGAGACAGGGGAATTTGTCTAGACGTCATGAGATGCCACTAAATTCGATCTTGGAGGTTGAGCCGTTCGATCTTTGGGGTATTGATTTCATGGGACCGTTTCCATCCTCTCAAGGTAACCTCTACATCTTGGTAGCAGTGGATTATGTCACCAAGTGGGCTGAAGCGATAGCAGCACCTACCAATGATGCAAGAGTGGTGCTCAAGTTTTTAAAGAGGAATATCTTTACCCGTTTCGGTGTTCCACGAGCGATCATCAGTGACGGGGGTACACACTTCTGCAACAAACAGTTTGAAGCTCTTCTGCAGAAGTATGGTGTACGGCATAAGGTTTCTCTACCATATCATCCACAGACGAACGGGCAAGCCGAGATAACCAACAGGGAACTAAAGTGGATCCTCCAGAAATCTGTCACATCTTCGAGGCGAGATTGGTCCCTTAAGTTAGATGACGCCTTGTGGGCATACCGCACTGCCTTTAAAACACCTTTAGGTATGTCCCCATACAAGTTGGTTTAAGGCAAGGCGTGTCACTTACCTGTGGAGCTGGAGCACAAGTCTTTTTGGGCGATTAAGGCATTGAATTTTGATCTACTAAAGGCTGGTGAGAAGCGTAAGTTGCAGCTGTGTGATCTGGAGGAGTTTAGAGAGGAAGCTTATGAAAACGCCAAGATCTATAAGGAGAAGATGAAAAGATGGCATGATAAGCTGTTAGTCAAGCGTGAGTTTCACATTGGGGATAAGGTTCTTCTATTCAACTCCCGCCTGAAGCTATTTCCAGGAAAGTTGAAGTCTCGCTGTCTGGACCATTCACAGTGACTAGTGTCTCGCCTTATGGAGCCATCGGTTTAATCAATACAGAAGGGGAGACATTCAAGGTCAACGGGTCTCAGCTGAAGCATTATCTCAGTGGTGACATCGCCGAAGTCCATTCGGTGATCACGGTGCATGATCCGCCATACTGATCTCCAGTTGCACGGTCTAGCCAAAGACCGAAAAGACGGGAAGCTCATTGGGAGGCAACCCAATCTCTTTCCCTTTATCTTTTTGTTTTTAGTTTGATTCATGTTTTGTTTGTTCTAATTCTTCTGTTAGTTGTTTTTCTTTGTTTGGTTTTATTAAGTTGTAGGCTTGGTGAAGGAAAGAGGAACAGAGTGCTAGGAAGCATACTTTCGGTGGATTCACAGGGGGTGGTCCGGGACATTGTCCATAACTTCAGTCCCGGACCGACTAAAGAGCAGACTTATGGCGGAATTTAATGGGGTGGTCCGGGACCTATTACAGGACTAAGTCCCGGACCCACGAATGAGGAAATCTCTGAGAATCGTAGACGGGGGTCCGGGACCTGATGCATATCTTAAGTCCCGAACCCAAAGCGACAGAGACTTTCGGGCTTTTTTTACATAGTGGTCCGGGACCTCACCCATATCTTAGGTCCCGGACCAACACAACTTCAGAAAATAAAACAACCCGTCGTCTTCACTCTTCAGCCCCTTTTCTCAATTCTGAAATCCCTAGCCTCACCCGACATACTCCCGGCCACTACCGCCGACCTCACCATCACCACCCAACGCTGCCCGCTCCATCCGCCCATTTCGGACGCGCCACCCGCACCACTTCACCGCCACTGTTACCTACGCTTCCGCCGCCACCACTACTATACTTATTCCCGTCGCTCCCCAGTGCGCCCTTCCCACCGAGTCACCATCCCAGTCGCACCACCACCAACGCCATCACCAACCTCTATCCCACCCGCCACCGACTCCCCTCTCGCCTAGCCGCCCTCACCATCATCACCCATCACACCACCACATCCGCCAATACTACCCCCAACCCGACACTTGTTCCCAGTACCCACTAGTCCTTTCTGCCAGTGACCCAAATTCGCAATACCACCCGTCACCAACTGCAATTTACAGAATTTTCCATGGCACCCAAACGAGCTCGTCGTTCTACCACAGCCGGCGCTTCTTCATCCGCTGCCGCTCCTCCATCACCCGACGCAGCTCCAATCCGGGTCCGGGAGACGGTTGAGTCAGAATTCATCAGTGAAGCCGCTGCAAATTGGTACCGGGCACGCAAAAGGAAAATCATACCCGAAAGGTCAGTTTGCCCGACTTTAATTGCAGAGTTTGATCTGGAGACACTTTTTAGTGCACGTCGTTGGTTGTGTTTGCTTACTAGGGGTGGAAGGTTCTATCCGAGGTTGGTAAAACTATTTTATGCTAATGCGACGGTGAATGAGGCGAGGGATGCTATTAATTTTGTGGTTAAAGGGGTGGCTATTACCGTGACTGTTAATACCATTAGGCACTCTTGGGATTACCTTTAGTTGTTCGGGTCCCAACTCCGGAGAATAGGGCAAATATGTATGGCTTTGTTAAAACGACAGGCTAAGGAGCATTACATAAATCTGATTGTCAATGATCCGGAGGTTCAAAACTGGCAACGGAGGAATAACCGGGACAAGCAGGTTGTCACGGGGGATAAGTTGCCGACACCGAGAGAGCGTCTGATATTAGGGGTGCTGATGTATAATGTTCATCCCCGGGAGTGCGCTGATCTGAATATGTATGACTGTTGGTTGATGCGCTACATTTTGGATGACGACTATGCCCAGGCAGGGGTTCCACCCGCTATGCATCGAGTTATCTTTAACTCCATGGTCCGGGTGGTTGAGACCGATCACTCCGCTTTTCTCCCATTCCCACACCTCTTACAGTCGTTATTTGCTGACGCGGGGGTGGATGTGCCTGATGAGCAGCCTCAGTATCCTCGTTCTACCCTCGATATGATGATGATGCGATTCTTTCAGTGGGAGAAGATAGACGGGCAGTGGGTGAAGCGTCGACGCGCTGCACGAGCACCCTGAGTTGCTGAGGACGCTGCTGAGGTTGCTGATGAGGCTGATGCCGTTGCTGATGAGGCTGATGCTGCTGGTGGTAAGGCCCCAGACTTCCCGATGCCTGCTGGTCCGGCCCCGGGCTATGATGAGCTGCTGCATGAGTTTAGAGACTGGAGGGGGACGGCCACAGCTTACTTTGACGGTTTTACGAGTCGTCTAGACGGGTATGGTATGCGACTTTCAGATTTGGAGACCCGTCAGACAGACTATGAGGCTAGGCGGGATGCTCAGTTTGCTGAGTTCGAGGCTCGCCAGGTGGCCCGCTAGACAGAGTACGAGGCTCGCCAGGAGGCCCGGTTCCATGCCTACGATGAGCGCTTTGAACAGTTGGAGGCCTGGCGCATGCCCCGTCAGTAGCACATGTGTTGGTTATGCTCTCTTCTCCATCAGTCTGCCTATCCTTTATTGCTCTTTTGGTTTTTCTGCTGATTCTGTTATTTGAGATATTTTGATGTCTTTTTAGTTTGTTAGTTTTTTTTATTTGAATTCTATCGTTTCTTTCTGGGATGTAACTAATAACCCTAATGATTTTGCACTTTTCTCTCCATTGATACTGCACTATTACTCTGTTGTAGCGCTGTGTTTTATTCATCCAGGTTTGCTATTATTTTGAAAATTTTATACACCGTACAAAGGAGACTCTGCCCGATTCTTTCCAGAACTCCATCCGCTCGATTATATCACAACTTAACCAGGGGAGTTCTGTTCTACCTTTTTCACTTTGTTTTAATTTTGGAAGCAATGAGGGCATTGCTTGATTTTAAGTGTGAGAAAGGAATGTTACACTTGGTTTTATATTGAAAGCAATGAGGGCATTGCTTGATTTTAAGTGTGAGAAAGGGGGAGTTTACACCTGATTTTATTGAGGATATCAATCTGTTTATCTTTCCTTTGTGACATCATCTATTTTTCTATCACTGATTTTTGCTTACCCTCAACAAATTTTCTGATTGAGACTAACTTGGTTTTAATTGGTGGTAAGATGAGTCAATTGGGAATACCGTACAAGTAGCACATTTTCTAAAGTCGAATTTGGATTTCAAGTCAAAGACACTTGGGTTATGCTGCTTGTATGTATAAGTTTTGCTAAAATTTTGTCTATTTCTTTCAAAAAAGGTGAGACCATTTTTGTGACTATTTTGGTTTGGACTAACTTGGGGCTTTGGAAAGTTATGGTATGAAAGGAAAGAAAGGACAAAGGCAAGGTACTCCTCTAATCTATTCTGAACCGGAACATGCCTCTCCCATCTGGTTATTAAGCCCTTGGAGTGCCTTATCACTCATCTACCTAAGGTCATCTGATCTGGGATAGAAGGCCCAACACCGCTACATGGATGGGGAAAAAAGTTGGGGGATGAAAAAGAATAATGCTAATTCAGAAAGAAGGAAAGTACTTTCATTTTAATAAGTTATTGCAAATTCTTCTTTGATTATGAGTATGTGGCAATGAAAGGTAATGTGGAATAGGACATTACTTCTTGCCCCTTGTCGTCCAATGGATTGTGGAAAGTAAAAGGAGAATAAAGCCCTGGGTGAAATCTGGACTGGATAGTTATGGAAATTTTCTCAAGCATTTAACAACACTCATGCTTCACTGTTTATGAAAACCTGCAGTACTAACCATTGTGTCTTTTGGTTGTTGTTCAATACTAGATTTCCTTGTACACTTTTCCTAATCTGATGAGTCCCCGCTATTGAAATCCAGTATATTCTTATTGCAGTATTTGCTTGAGGGCAAGCAAAGGTTAAGTGTGAGAAAGTTGATAAGTCGGGAAATTATCTATGTCTATGGGGCTTATTTGTATTTAATTCATCATTATTTGTTAATAAATTCCCGCCTTATGGTTAGTTTTATGCTTTTATTTGCAATTGTCTTCTATGATGGGTTTATGTGTTATTTCAGGCGAAAATCTCAAGAAAACGCATTTCCGATCATTGTAATGTTATTTTGGACGGCCAAACATGTTGAACAGAGTGAAGACTTGCATGATTTCTCAATTTTAGGATGGGTCCGGGACCTTGCACATACCCTAAGTCCCGGACCATCCATTGGAGTTACTCTCGAACTGTTTTGGAGACTGGTCCGGGACTTGTTACAAACCCTAAGTCCCGGACCAACCAAAGACACTACTCTCGGCCTATTTTCAATGACCGGTCCGGGACTTGATACATATCTTAAGTCCCGGACCACACCTGGAGACAAACTCTCGGCGTATTTCAGAGACTGGTCCGAGACTTCATACTTGGACCAAGTCTCGGACCAATTAGATAAAACGCGGGTGGAGACTGGGTGGAAGGAGAAGATAAAAGATAGAATTTGAAATGTTATAAAAGCAGAGGCCTGCCAACGTGAGGCATATGCTCGATACACCACAAAGCCTAGTTTTACACAGAAGAGAGAGAGAGAAGAGAAAGGATGAATCTTGGGCAGATCTTGGAGGCTATTAGAGAGAAGGCTGAAGGAAGAACAGAGGATCCACGACGGCTACTGACATTAGAGTTCCCTCTTGTTCTTGCTTCTCTGAGTCTTTACTATTAAACTTGTACACTGTCATTATGAACATGTCTGAGTAGTTTCTTTAGATTTCGGTTTGCTATGTATCCCTAAATTGACTATTCTTGTTCCTTTGTGATTTAATGCAATTATGTTGAGTAAAGTTATTTTCCTTGCTTAATTTCTTTAATCGTTATAATCTGGCCAATTATAAAGATTAGTATTTTGTTAGCTTATATGTGACGACTGCGGCTTTCAATTGAATACAGGAAAATAACCGGTTAGTTTAGAGACGGTAATTCCTCTAAATTGCTAATTGACTAATAATCTCGATTGTTCTTAAGGAGGTTAGTAAACAATGGGTTCGTAACGAGAGTTAGAATTCGTTCTTTGCTAACTAGAATTTGCTAAGCGGGAGACCGGAGGTAAATTATCTTTGTTCTAGGGTTTTACTCAGAATTGTCTTGGAAATCACTTAGGGATAGGAATTACAAGATTTAGGGAGAAGTAGTAAACCGGGATCTCTTTCCCAATCAGTTTCACAACAATTATTTTCTTGCTTTTTACTGTTTACATTCTATTTACAGTTTTTAATTGTCATCAAATCAAACCCCAATTTTCTGTTTTAATTTGTTATTTACTTTTACCTTTCCGTTTAATAAATATTTAAACTAGACATCGCCTCCTCTGGTTCGATACTTAGGGAATACTCTCTATTAAAACTTGCTAGAATTGACCGGTACACTTGCCGTTAGGTTTTACCCCAACAACGAGTAAAGTAATGAGTAAGGTAATGAGTAAGTAATGAGTGAAGTATGAGTAAGCAACAAGTAAGTAAGATCATGATTGGTGTAAACCCTATGATCCCGAGCGCGGAAGTAGAGAACATTTTATTAGCCTGGATGAGTGAGTAACTAACATGAACGGTTGACTGACGAATTGCCTTCCCTCGTAGGTATTGAATCTTGAGTGTGTATGTAAGTATTACTGCTTGTGTATAATGTTGTAGTATTAGTATGTATGTATGCATTAAAATGAACTCCATGTATTCGACAAAGTAGTCAGCGTACCCCGGTTAGCACGCGGGGTATGTGAATTTCATATGCAGCAATTTGCTGAGCCCCTAGGGGCACCGTTTTTATTTTCCAGGTACTTGAAGTTGAACACCGTTCGAGTGTAGGACGGGGATGGCTGTATAAGCTTGGATAGTTGATTAAGAATTTGTATTGACTTGGTAAATGTAAACATTTAATTGTAAGTCCGAATGGTTACCGACGAACTTGAGGAATTTAGATACTCGGTATAGTATTGTATGGATATTGCAACTGTATAAGAATTCGTTTGAAGTTGTAATTGTGCTAAGGTTTGACTAAGGAATTGGAATGTATTGTTTGGTATAGTATACTCGGTATGTTCAAGTTCATCAGACCGATAGTATGTTGTATTTGTATTGGCCTTGTTAGTCACGTGGGTGGACTAACGACATTGTACACCCACCGTTGAGTATGTAGTATCCGCTGCGAAGGTAAGTAATTGTGAGATAATGACGGGATTAGCGGTAGGGGTGTTACAATCTTCTTTCCTATTGGACCATGATTTGGCTGAATAAGCTAAGGAAACTTCAGGTTGATTAGTCAAGGATGGGGGCGGCAGCATTAGTGGTCATCATAGGCTGAATCAAGCATTAAATGAGCATTAAATGTAGCCATCATTTAAAGGCTTTGTTTGGCCATGTTTAGCCGCCTTTTGCTAGGCCTTGTTTGGCTAGATGTTCTAAGGTTACTTAATGATGAAGAAAGGTTAAGATAGTGCTGGTTACCTCCTTGCCTTGAAGCCATATATATATATATATAAGTGCTTAAGATTAGTTTTCTTCATATGAAGGAAACCTAAATCATCACACCAATGACCATGTGACACCTATTAATGGTTCTAGGATATAACAACATATAAATGACTAAGCAAAAGTGGATTATATATAATAAAATACTAAGCACCTCAAATACATGTTGCCTCTCACTAGGTCACCACCTCGTGCTTACCTTCACTTGGTCGCCACCTCATGCTTAACAAGCCATTATTAATGTATCTAAAGGAGAAAAGTAGCTTTGATCGGATAAAACTAACTTTAGAGATATTTCCGGCTATTAAGGTTTTATTAGGGCATTTCTGGCTACTATGGTTTCCTAGGGTTTCCAGGGCTTCTAGGACTTCTTAGACTTATAACATCTTCAGGTATTTCAATATCTATGATATTTTGGGTGTACATTTAGTCATGACTAGTTGTACACTTTTAAAAAAATATGCTATATATATATATAAACTACTTTTTAGATTTACCAAATAAAACAAAACACAAAAAAAACAAATATAAAATCAAGAGAATAAAATTATACGCATACATTTTAAAGTGAGATATATTTTTATGTGAGAAACTTATGTATAAATCTTCCAAATTATATACCTAAATTTTTGGCATAAAATTTTCATACAAACATAAGTAGTAAAAATTTGGGAAATTTTCAAGTACTTAAAAGATATCCGGTGTACTAACCCCCTTTCAGATATACAATGTTTGTCATATAAAAAAACAGATACTTTATTATACAATGTTTGTCTTATAAAAAACACATATTTTATCAGGTGAATTTGCCAGGTATGTCATAGTTATAATTTTAGTAAAAGTGATTGTAGTTTATTATGTTTTGGTCTTTTCTGCCACTTTCTTTCCACATTTACCTCTTATTTTTCTCCTCACACCCACAACTCTCCTATTCTCCATATAAAAAGTAAGGGTAAACTAGTCAAATTTTAGTTTTCTTAAATTTCACGTGTTGTACTAGAAAATAATCTATTAAGAATAGGGGAAATTGAGTTTTTCTAACTTCTACTTGTAATTTCAAATTTAAATGAACGATGTAATGTAATGCTTCCATACACTATTCAAGGAGTTTTTGCTACTCTATTAATTTTTAATATATCATGTTTTATTATTTTTCTCCTTAATTTTAAATTTTATTTCATCAATATATAAAAAAAGTGTATTTTTGAAAAGGAAAACTAATTGCTGTAGAATAAAAATCATAGAAGTCAATTATTTTTACCTACATCTCAATGCTTACAATTTGCTTGTATCCATATATTTTTATTCTAAGATAGTACAATTTTTGTGAGTAGTTTATATCTTTGTTTTATATTTGTGGGTGTACATTTTTCCATGACTAATTGTACGTTTTTAAAAAATACACCATATACGTATAAAAACTATATTTTTCATGATTTACCTACATATAAACAAGACACTACACAACAAAATATAAAATCAAGAGAATCAAACTATATAGGCATACATTTTAATGTGAGATATATATTTTTTTGTGAGAAACTTATGTACAAATTTTCCCAACTATATATCCAAATTTTGGCACGAAATTTTCATACAAACATAGTCGTACAAAATTTGCAACTTTTCAGATATAATATTTTCAAGTACTTAAGATATCAGGTGCATGGACCCCTTTTAAAATATTTTATTAAAGTTTACTGAAAAACCTCTTCAAATATTTTTTAAAAATTTTACGATATTTTACTCACCAACATACTATTTGATTATTATGGGAAAAATAGTTTAAGTTTTAGTGTATGATTTCAAATAGTTATTTTAGTTTTTTCTGAACCATTTTATATTTTGAATGGATGGTAGTAGATTTGATTTTAAAGTATCCTTTAGGTCTTACTAATTAAATTTTACTAGAATGTTAATATTTTTTTTTCCATAAAGTGTTAAAATCTTCACAAGTGAGATAGAATATATATAACAGTTTTTTTTTTCTTGACTCACTTATAAGAGAAATAGATTTTAGGGTGTTCCGAAGAGAATCTAAATTTTTTCTTTCATAATTTCATTTTTGATATTCAACAGTTATTAGTTACTTGGTGAGCATCATCAACAATTTTAGGAATTATTATACATCATTATATGTACGTGTATCATCACCTTTTTAATTGAATTAATTTGCTCTTCTAACACTTAATAGTACATTGCTCCTTTTCTAGTTAAGCTGTTCTTTCTTCATACTTTTTGCACACAATAGTCAATTTGTTCTTTGAATACAATGTATCACTTATGTAGTGCTTTGACAGAGGGGCAACTAACTAGTAGTCTAACATATTCAACAAAACAGGGCCCCAAATTTTAGGGGTTCCTATTTTTTTAATAATTATATAATTATATTTCTAAACTCATCTACCGATAAAAATAATTATTTTATAATATATATATATATATATATATGGAATCAAATAATAAAATGCGATTTGATTTTAATGATATTAAGTTATTTGATATTAAATGATTCGTTTTATTGTTAAAAATATATTTTTATCTCGTACAAAGATATTTAATGATTAATTATTTTGTTAATTAACTAGTATACATTTGTACTTTATTATAGCATCAGTTTATTTATATTGTGGCTATTTTATCTTATTATAGGACTCATCTGAAATTATAAAAATTAGACACAATTAAATTAAGTTTTATATATTAAAATTTATTTTATTAAAGGTCTCATTTTCTCGCCTCTACATCTGCTGGTCATCTTTGGTGGAGAATGGGTGATAATCCTTCATCTCCTAATCTACACCAGTGCTTCCCGTCTCTTCATTGTTGTTGCATGCAAAATTTGAGACGGTTTGTTCACCTCCACACCTCTCTCATGATGAACAACAAGCTTGGACAGACTCCCAATCCATGGTTGGGTGGTGGTAGCTCTTGGGGTCTCTGGAGATTACCAAAAAAAATGATTTTGTTGGGGGATAGTCAGCGGGTTTGACATAGTTTCTGGGTGGCTCTCTTCTTTTGTTGTTTTTTCAAAACTATGCACCCTTTAGACATGGATTAGTGTTTGTGTTGCATGTTCTTGCTTTGAATAAGGTTTATGATTCGATTATCTATAAGGTTGATCTGTTTAGTTGTTTGATTTGTTTCTCAGACTTGATGTGGCTCCTCTGGTTTGGTGAAATACCCCTAACTAATTAAACATTGATTAAACATTTAATCAATTAAATTAAGGCCTAAACATGCCTTAAAACCAATCTAAAAACAACAATGGTCAACGTGAAGCAAATATTGCACCCTTTGACCATTTAGGGCAAATATATGCCCAAATGAACTCCTTATGACCCAAAATTAATTCATAAGCATATCAGCACATTAATGAATGTAATAAAACTGTTGGACAACACTCCAACATAAAGAACAAGCATTAACATGCTTAAAAGTTACTTAGGGCAAAAATGTGCTCTAAGAAGCTTTAAAGGTCTTGTGACCTCCATTAAACTCCAAATTGAATTTATAAGTTTAGTAATCATGTAATGAATGTAATTAGCCAATTACCAAAGAAAACCAAGCTCAAAAACAAGCTTTAACACAAAATGTGTCTTAAAACACCTTAAAGCACATTTTTGTGTATAACTTCAAAAGTATTGGTTTTCTGTCATTTTAAAGACTATATTACATTCATAATAACATTAATGTGACATTATATACCATATTATAAGGTCTAAATCAAAATTTTCAAATAACATCAAAATGGGTGATTTTAGAGTGAATAGTACTTTTATAACATTTAATTACTTAATATAATGCATGGTCAACACTTACCCTTTGACCTTGGCTATTAATTGCCGCCTGATTAACAGCCTTTTCTCATCTAATAGCTGGTCACAACATATATAAACATGACTCATAAATACTTCTTTTATAAAGTAACTTTAATACCATTTTATGTCATAAACTAATCTAGTCTATCCTCCACCTTGGCAGCCCCCTTTACGGCAGCCTTAGGAGCTTCCCTCCATCAGAAGAAGCCACCAAAAATATCTAGTATGACTCATTTAACACTATTCACTAAATTATGTCATTAATACCTTTAAAAGACAAATTCAACTTCTCTTCCTCACTTCTTCATTCCATCCGTATTCTACACCTTCAAACCCTCCATTTTTCATCTCTTTTACCGTAAGCAAACATCCAGCTTCAAGGAGCTATACCTCTTGACGTAGGTGAGGTATAAAAACATGAAAATCATCATCTTCTTCCTCTCATCTTCTCCTTCCTATTGTTGTAACCTAATCCCTTTCCACCCATCATTCTAGCTGATATTAACTAGCTAAACAAGGGAGCATCTTACGGCTGAAACCAAGGGAGAAGAAAGGAAGTTCAATTAGCTCTTTTATAAGGTGAAAATGTGAGTTAAACACCAAAACCTTCTTCTCTTAATTACCGGTTGCTTCATATGATTTCTCCAGCTTATTCTCTTCTTCTTAACATGTGTTTTCTGTGGAGAAATCAACCTCTTCAAGTGCTGGTTCATATGGTGTTAAGAAACTCCTTAAAAGCTATTTTTACAAGGTAAACCCTAACTTACACTCCACCTTGTATTACCGGTTTCAAATTCTGAAATTTATGGTGTTTTAACACCTTACTTGGCTTCAGTTTTCAAGGGTGAAACATCCTTAATAAGCCCTTAATTACAAGGTAAACTCATGCTTAACTTAAGCTAGTAAATACCTTATTTAGCTACGAATCTCACATGAACTAATACATGTGTTTTCCCTTGCATTTTTATGACCGAATGGTGCTGTTGACTTGGGGAAAAATTCTGCACAAATGGTGGAAATCAAATTCAAGAATAAACCTAGCAAGTAAGCTAGTTACTACCTTAATTATGTGCTAACTAAGTGTGCATATGGGTGTAATGTCCAAAAACTAATTTAAATATGTATATGTGCACAGCCGTGAACATTGAAGTGTTGTTGGCTGATTGATATGCTTCTAAATCGAGTAAGTATACTATACTTACATATTATAAGGTTTTTATGTCATTATATTATAATATGATATAGGCCGAGAATTTATAAGGCTTGTTATGGCCAAACTATATATTATAAGGTTGTATAACATGTTTGGTAAATTAACCTAATGTTTATGTGACACAAAATGTCATAGAAATTAATTACTGGTTAAAACACAATTTATAAAATATTGTTACAAATGTACAATAAAGCCGTGAGTTAATAAGGAGTTAAATAACTTCATTATGTATTAAAATATTATATAACATTGTTGGAGAGTTTACTTAGTGTTTAAATGGCTTATTAAGTCAAGGAAATAAATTATATAGCAAGAATATAATTTTAGAAAATATTTGGGAATAAATAATTAAAACTGTGAGCCTTTGATGCTAAATGTGACATTTACATGTAATTTATATTATAAGTTAAAGTTGTAATAAGGCCATGTACTTTAGGCCATTTAATTTTATGATTTATTAAGTTTAAATTAATTATAGGATTAAATAAATAATTACCAAAAACAATTTGGGGTTAGATTGTAATTAAAATAAATTTTGGAGGCTAAGTGTTAATTATAGCCGAAAACCATATCTTAAAAACTATTAAAATGAATTTTATAAAGTTTTGTGAAATTTGGGGTCAAATTGTAACTTTTAGAAAATTGGGGTCAAAACTGTAATTTATTGAAACAATGGTCAAACTGGTAGTCAATGGGTCAATATAGACCATGTTAGGTGCTTTGACCAAAATTAATTACATAAGTAATTAATTTATGAACTTATAATAACATTATAAGCTAAATATTGAATTTATAAAATTTATGGGGTATAAACCATAATTACCGAAAATATGGTATTCATATGGTAAATATAACACTTTATAACCTTAGTATAAAGTTTGGTGATTTTTGGAATTAAATAAAAGGCCATACATTAAGATAAGTGTATAATATAAGGTTTTAGTAACATTAAAAGTATAGGTTATGAAACTGTGGGCACATTGTGAATAAGGGAAGTTAAGTGACAGAAAAATAAATTAAAACAAGACTAAGGTCTGTTCGTAAATTTCCTAAAACTATAGGTTATACATGTTACAAGTATTAATATGATATAATATAAGCTTATGTTATAATAGATGGGGTAAATGTGCAAATATAGAAACTTAAGTTGCTGGAAAATAAATCCAAAACAGACCATAGGTCTGTTCGGTTATTATGGGAAATATATAATCATAGGTTATAATGATTTATGAAATAAAATACTATAATATATAGTGTATATATAACATTGTATAATATATGTGGCAACATTGTAATTATAAGAAGTTATAATATGCTGGAAATGAAATAGAACAGACCATGTGGTCTGTTCGGAAATTTCAAAAAAAATATAACCATAGGTTATACAAATTATAAAGTTGAAATGATATATAATAAAGTATATGTTACATTATATAATATGTGTGGTGTAATTGTAATAAATGAAAAGTATATAATATGAAGAGAAATGAAGTATAAAACATGTGCCCATTTCGGCAATATATATATAGTTGAAATAAAACTATAAGTTATGTTTATTATAAAGTTAAAATGTTATAACATATGATATGTATAACATTATATTAAATATGTGGCAATATTGTAATATTGGAAAAATATTGGAAGTTGAAGAAAAATCAGAATAATGGTGCATATGCCTTACGGCAAAATAATATGGTTTTATTAAAACCATAGGTTATATTTTGTTATAAAGTTCTAATGTTATAAAATATGATATTTATAACATGGTATAAAATATGTGGTTATATTGTAATAAGTGAAAACTATAGGGAATGAAGGAATAATAAATATGCTATATATAGTGTGCTTCGGCAATTAAAATATAGTTTCTAAAACTATATATTATAATGTTCAATGCAATATAAAATATCATATTATATGGTATAATGATATTAATGTAACATTGTATAAATTCTGTGGTCAAAACATAATTAATGAAAGTAATGGGCTGTAGCGCAAATATTAAAGTTTGAAATTGAATTTTAAACTATGGTTTACCATGATATAAATACTATAGATATTATATAGTATTAATGTGATTAAATGAAACAATTATCATTAATAACATTCACATGAAATAATGTGACAATTAAATGAAAAATGGAATTCATGAACTAAGGTTAGTACAAAATAAACCTTAGGGATTATAAGTATATGTCATGAAGTATTACAAAATATGAAGATAATTTCTTAATATAAATTGCATAATATAATGTAACAAATCAAAATAATCATCTTACATTAAGATGATAAAAATGTGACATATAATATAAGAGAATGAATCATGAAATATAAATATAAGAGTATATATATGTGATGCGCAAGCATATGTGAATAAATATAAATAATGAGTATATGATATAGTTGGAAACTATATAATATAAAGAGTGAATGTTATTACATTAATAAGTTTGTATGTTCAAGTTAATTAGTTGGAAATTAAATATAACTTGTTATAAGCTTTGTATATTGTAGGATCGGGTGGCTAACTCAAACCAATTCAAGGTATGAGTCTGTGAGTTGGTTTGACTCAATCAACCTTTGTACACAAGAACACTTAAAACGTAGAAACACTCAATCGAACTGATTGAACTGAATGCGCGGAAGACTTAAAGGAATTAAACGAATTGATGCTGTGAAAGATAGAAGGACTCTGTGGAGCTCAGCAAGATACACAAATAAGCTATTTTATTCTCTGGTCAAAATAAAATAACTTACAAATGTCCACTAGGTAGAATAGATCTACTTCGTGGTTTTTCACTCACTCACCCAATACACTTTCTGATCGGCTCAATGGTAAGTGTAGCAAAACTAGGATCTTCCTAGGCAGAGTCTATCTAGATGCATAATTCTCTCTCTCTAACCTCTGGAATATTTCTCTATGAAAGCGTAAAAGAAACTAGCTATTACAAGGCTTATTTATACTGGCTTTAGGAGCAACGGCTCGAAGGAGTTAGTTCTGAAATTGTCGGAACTAACTTAGTGGGCAACGTCCTTAGGTGGTCTTATTCTGACTTGGGCCGCGAACTTCGGATGCGACTGGGGTGGTTGCACGACCGTTGGGGCGTTGAAGTGTTCACGAATCCGTTCCTTAGTTTTCGCAACCGCAAGGAAGAGTCCGTGGAGTTTCTTTAGTTGCGCGGACTCCTTTGTAATTTGGTGCATAACCCGTTCTTTGTGTTTTGTCGATGATGAGTGACTCTGTCTGGTTGTTTGACTATCTCTACAACACTTGTATGTCTCAACACTATCCCCCTTGTTGCTGATGATAGCAAATCTCAGTGAATCCCGATTGAGTCAACCCTGAAAAAAATCAAAAACACAAAGAACTAGGGGAACCGACCCTGTCAAAGTTCCCCCTTAATAGTAGCATTGGAATCCAGAGACTCCATTGTGGTTCCCGCTTAATCGCTGAGGGACTCCAGGAAAATAACATAGCAAATAGTAAGTAGGCATTTTAACGGGCATAATATCGAAGGCAGTTAAATCACTAGACCACACAGTCTAGCAGCAGGAATTCGAAAGCAGTCCAAAAAACAACAAAAGAATTACCTGTACATCAGACGGGATTCACTGCTTCCCCCTTTTGCTTTCATCAGAGGGAAGCCCATCAGTCACGCAGAGTTAGTCAAAATATTCACAAACAAACCAACAAACAGTGTTTAGAACTTAAAACAACCTAAATTCTAACACCACACACACACACACCATAGCTAAGGTTCGGGGAAGGGGTTAATAGTAGCTTGAATGCAAGGAGGTTGTCCTGCATGGCCGTCACAACCGTCTCAATCCCAGTGAGTCTGTCCATCATCCGCGAGTTGCTCTGAGTCAGCTCTGCTGCCTGTGCGAGGAGTCGCTCGACCTTCTCCAAGATTCGCAGAAGAGTGTCGTGAGGGACTGCCTCTTGAGAGGTCGAAGGACCAGCCGTCGTTGGAGTTGACGGTGGAGGCAGAAACTTGGATTTGTCGATGGAGGTGAGCCGGTTCAGATAGCGGAGATTGATCGTGTCTGCCTCTTCGATGGACTCTGGCGTAGATGTCGCCAGAGGTACCTGAAAGAATTTTAATATGCGGGGCAGCCAGAACACATAACCGAGGGAGTGTTTTGGGGTATCGACAGACTGGGCCAAATGATGGAGAATTAAGTGGGCCAAATTGAGTGGGTGACGGTTTATGATGCAGTACATGATAGTTAGGTCCAAACAGTTTACCATCTGATTTCCCTCGTTTCTTGGAACAATATTTTTGATGACAAGGATGTGGAGAAGTTGATGGAGTATCGAAAGGTCACCTCGGGGGATTGGGGAACCCACTTTTTTCTTGGAAGAGAAAAAGCGGTAGAGTTTGTTTTTGTGGGACCCCGGGAATTTCAGTTTCAGCGACTCCTTTTTTCAGAACTTCAGACCATATGAGGGACTCCAAGAATTTTAGACAGCTTCTCAGATAAAAAAGACGGGAGTGGAGTTTACGAAGGGACGTGTGCGGCACCGTTTCTAATGACAAGGTTTGGTAGAGTGCGCGAGACTCTGGCGGATACCACTCAAGACCTCACAGAATAGATGTTTCCACCCCTGAACTTCTAACATTGTGGACCAACTCCCCCAGATTAGTAATAGAGCCCAAGAGAAGTCAATAAACTTACCTTTGACAATGTTTCTCTCTACAGCAGGATCAGAAAGCATATAGGCGTTGTGTGACGGGGTCTATCTTTGCGTCTGGCGCGCTGCGGCTTGGGCGCCTTAGTGTTCTGGTGGAGGTGGCGCCGCCGATAGATGTGTCGTGGCTGTTGGTTGTCAGTTCTTGAACTGGGGAGAGACTCACCAGAACCGGAGGAGGCTGTTGGTTTTACCGATGATCGTATGTACGCGTTTGGCTATGGGACGGGTTGTGGTTGTTGATAATGTCCAAATGATCATGTTTTATAGGTGTATTTCATATATTATATTAGCACTTTTCTTGCTCATTTCTCCACTTTGGTTAGTTTTCCTCTAAATTATGTTTTATTGGTTATCTCACAAATTTATTGGTTAAACATGAGGAAAACCAAGCTGGGAGCAAAGTAGACGAAGAGACGAACGCATAGGCGCAAAACGGATCTTAAATCGGAAGCTGAACGAATATTTTAGGAGCAAAACAATTTCGTACGAACCACTGTCGAAACATCAACCTGTCCGAACCAGGCTGGTCCGGACAGTGGTTCGGACACTGCAATTGGACGTCGTGGTGTGTCCGCTCAAATAAGGACGACGCAAGTTAAAAATCGAAGCGTCCACCACCACTGGTCCGGACGGTGGTTCGGACGCGCCCAAATTGAAGATACGTCCGTGGAATTATGGCCGGAACTACAAGGACAACATGTCCGTGGTGTGTCCGCGGAAGAAAGACGACACCAAACACAGTCCGTGGCACGTCCGATGATATTTGGCCGGACAAGAGAAGGAGAGATGTCCGTGTGCTGTCCGAGGAAAAAAGAAACCCGGACACGAGATAAGATGTCTGGGTGGAAATAAGGACAGACAAGAAATAGAGCTGTTCGTGATATGTCCGCTTAAAAAATGACCGACAAAAAACAAATAGAGGTGCGCCAGATCCAGATATTTGACGCGCCCGACCGTCTTCCCCGTTTTTCTTGCCGCAGCGCCTGCAAACATATCTACGGCGCCTGCAAACATATTATCTACTCTCCATCGTCAATATCAGGCGCCCGCCCCACTCAAATTGCCCACGGTGTTCTAGCCTGTCTTCAGCCTATCTTCTTCCTCCTCCTTTCTTCTATAAAACCCACGCTCCTTCTGCTCAAATAAATCATCCTTCCTCAAAATCCAAGTTCACCCATCATTCACCATCGTTCACCATCGTTCATCAAATTGACCCCGTTCATTAAACAGACAATCGACCACAAACAAAACCACACCTACGATCCATTCCATCCTCTTATCCCCCACTTCTCCATTTTATTATTTTCATTCTTCATTCCACCGACGAAAGCAAAGCACGAAAGAAGAAGAGAAAAAAAGGAGCTGGAGCAGAAGCAAAATCGCAGTCCCGTCTCCTCCGGCAGGTCTCCCCAAAATAATGGCTATCTCTGCTTTCTTTTTATTTCTGTTAATGTCTGAGTGATTTTTATTCGTATTCCTAGGATTGGGGTTTAACCCCAAATAATTCAGACTTATTATTAATACCAAGTTTGCTTATCAATATTTGTTTTGTATCTCTAAATTATTAATGCTTAAGAACTGATCATTTTTATGCATTTACGGTTTCTCTTATTTCAATGATTTTGTAAAATCTGAGAATAGACCACAAAGAAAGACAAATGTTTAGATATTATCTCCTTGATTAGCAGATAAAATCCATCGCTGTTATAAAAAGAATTCTGCTTAATGCTAATTAATGATTTTAGACTTCTTCTGATTGTAAAAAAGTCTATGAATTAATTAAGAGTTGTCCTTATCTATGATTTAGGAAGGCCACAAGATAAATTCTTAAACAGACAAATAGAGCAAACTAGGATTATAATTAATGTCTGTACTTAAATAATATTTATTACCTGTCTCACTTATTAAACTTGTTTTAATTCCTTTCAACAAATATTGTTAAATGCTTTACGTCGCAAAACTAACTACTGCATTTTTATGGTAACTATCAACATATGATTTTGAGATAGTCAAAGTACCACAAAGGAATAAACCTTGGTATTTACACTCCGGATTGAGCAGGAAAATACTGAGGCTATTATTAGAGTTCGTAACTGACACTTATTATCTCTGATAGACAATAAGTAATTGAGACATGGTTTAAATTTATTTAAGTAATTTAGGCAATTCCCCCGCTATCCTAGGATCCTTTTTCATCCACATCAATTAATTTACTTTATTTTACTGTGTTTATTATTTTGCACTGATCCTAAAACAAATCAAGCTTGCTCCGGCTAAACCCCCTTTTTATTTACTGTTTATGAACTTTATTTATCTTCTTGTACATTTACTAACTTGATAATTAATTAGATAGTTGCGAAGTCTCTGTGGATACGACCTTGTTGTACTACAAAGATTGGGTTCACTGCTCATAAGTAGCAAGATAGTTTTAACTACTATTTTACTTAACAAGTTTTTTGCGCCGTTGCCCGGGAATTCGGTCCAACTATCTGGTTATTATATCTGTTTAGTTTTTCTTTTATTTCCGTTATTTGCCCTTTTTGTGTCTAAATTTTTTGTTTTGTTTTTAAGGTATTAATTCTGATGGATGGTCACTCCACGATCAAGCAGGAAGTTGGTATGGTTTACCCCTATGGCGCAGAAGAACTAAAATCAAGGAGTGTCTGTCAAAGGTGCGGAGAGTACCATGAAAGCCCCAATGTTCAGACCCAAATGCTGAATTGAGAGCTCTCTTGGATGATTTCAAGTCATCTCTCAAGCCTATCCCCATCTTTGTGTGCCAAGAGTGTGGAGGAGACCATGAAGTTCCCATTGTCCTATAGTTGCAATAGAGAGAGACAACGCCATTTTAAGGGAGAGATGATGGCAAATTTTACCTCAAAGTCTGAAATGATCCATCAAAGAACGCTAGATCAGATTAGAACACATGGAACAACCGGTTCAACAACTGAATGAAGTGGTTCACGAGGTGGAACAACCTGCTGAGGACTTAAGCTACTCTCCACCTCCTCCCCTATTTGAATCAGAGAATCCAACACCAAACAACATCAGCTTGATTATGAAGACAACTCCTCAGAGAGAGTTCTCCTTGGACTTCATGGAGTCTCCTCCCTCTGAAATCAACTACTATTTCCCCTCCTTCACCGTGCTCTACCCAGAAGATGAGGGTGGATACATCCTCAACCTTGAGAAGGAGGAGATGCCGCCTCCCTCCGAGCCATCAGAAGAGAGTGCTATAGTCGATTTCAAGGAGCCTCTTCCCTCTGAAGTTAATTTACATCAAAGCTCGTCCAATGAGCCTCACCAAGAAGATGAGGACATCTACATCCTCAAATTTGAGGAGAAGGAGCCATCAAACTTTGATCTTCGTCTGGAGGATCAAGGCCTTCCCCACCGAAGCAATAATGATGTAAGGTGGAAGCATAAAGTTCACCCACTAAGTGTGGAGGCCACCTTCCCTTTTGATCCCGGACTAAAGATAGAAGACATAGTTCGCCCCAGAGCTCTCCCTGCACCGCTCATTGAAGATAAGGATGTCTTCATCCTTAATTTCGAAGAGGAGGTTCCACCAAAATTCGATCCTCGCACCTAGGATCAACAATCTCAACACTTCCACCTGACTAAAGATCAGTGGAGCTTGCACTTCTACATTCTAAGTGTTGAGATAACATTTCCTTTTGATCCGGGTGGTTTTTCAATTATCCATGATGCCCGCCCCACCCACCCGTTGAAGCCAACTTCAACGTTCATATTCGATCTCGGATGACTTCATGGTGGTACTGTCTAGCCAAAGACGTTAAAGAAGGGCAGCTTCCCGGGAGGCAACCCGGATGAAAATGTCTTTTATTTGCTTTTATGCTCTTTTAATTTTCAGGTTCTCTTTAAATTTTATTTTTGCTAACTTTTAACCCGGTTTGTAGTATGGTTGCTTCTAGTGTCTTATGCAGGTGCAACTTCATGTCTACACTGCAACCAAGCTACGCTACTTGAGGCTGAAGCTCAAGTGTGGGGGAACTCCTTTAAACGACTAGCAAAAATAATCTCAGGGGAGTACCAGTCTCTTTAATTATGCTTTTATTTTGCTAAATTCTGCTGTGGACAGCTCCTGTGCTAAAATGTCTATTTGTGACCTTTGTGTTTTCTCTATTTTATCTACTTACCGAAAAGGTCTTCTGAAACCATCCCTTGTTTTTCTGGTGAACAATGAGGACATTGTTCAATTTAAGTGTGGGGGAGTGCCCTTTTCGGCGACATTTTGTGCTTAAAATGCTTAATCTCTCTGCTTATCTTGCGTTTGTCCAAATTCAATATCGTGGACCCTTTATATGTGGGTTGTTCTCTTTAAGAATAAATACTGTTATGAATTGTGGGATAAATGGTAAAAATTTAAAAAATTTCATTTTGATTACTTTTGAGGAGCATTTTTATGCGGTGTGACCAAATGATCTGCAATGGTTGGATTTTCATTGCTCAGGGATTCCTTCTGTCTTCTTTCTTAGGGATTGCTAAGGGGTGCTTCTCTGTCAAAAAATAAATAAAAATAAACAAGGGACTTGCGAGACACCATTGGTAACCAACAAGGAGAATTGAGTGTTCTTAAATACAAAGGCTTGATGCCTAAAATATTACCTTCTCATCTCTTATGCAAAAGTGAAACAAATGTATAATCTATTTTTCCTTTTGTTTTCTCCTCAATGCCCATTTTTGAGAGAAGTTGGCCATGGTAAAAGTTCTCAAAGTCACCTTAACCGAGAAGCATTGAAGTACTCCGGATCATACCCCGAAACTCTAATTTTTTATTTTTACCCTGAGCACACCTATGCCACTAGTAGGTGATGATTCACACTCCTCAAAAAGTTTAAGATCATGTACTGTTCACCTCCTTATCCTACCCTTCATAATAATATTTGTTAGTATTGAGCATTCTTTACTTGCTTGGGTACATGGTTTTGCTTGAGGACAAGCAAAAAGGTAAGTGTGGGGCTGTGATAAGTGTCCAAATGAGCATGTTTTATAGGTGTATTTCATATATTATATTAGCATTTTCTTGCTCATTTCTCCACTTTGGTTAGTTTTCCTCTAAATTATGTTTTATTGGTTATCTCACAAATTTATTGGTTAAACATGAGGAAAACCAAGCTGGGAGCAAAGTAGACGAAGAGACGAACGCATAGGCGCAAACGGATCTTAAATCGGAGCTGAAACGAATATTTTAGGAGCAAAACAATTTCGTACGAACCACTGTCCGAAACATCAACCTGTCCGAACCAGGCTGGTCCGGACAGTGGTTCGGACACTGCAATTGGACGTCCGTGGTGTGTCCGCTCAAATAAGGACGGACGAGATTAAAAATCGAAGCGTCCGAACCACCACTGGTCCGGACGGTGGTTCGGACGCGCCCAAATTGAAGATACGTCCGTGGAATTATGGCCGAACAGAGGGCGGACAAGGACAACATGTCCGTGGTGTGTCCGCGGAAGAAAGACCGGACACCAAACAAGGTCCGTGGCACGTCCGATGATATTTGGCCGGACAAGAGAAGGAGAGATGTCCGTGTGCTGTCCGAGGAAAAAAGACCGGACAAGAGATAAGATGTCCGTGGAAATAAGGACGGACAAGAAATAGAGCTGTTCGTGATATGTCCGCTTAAAAATGACCGGACAACAAATAGAGGTGCGCCCAGATCCAGAATAATTGACGCCCGCCGACCGTCTTCCCCGTTTTTCTTGCCGCGCCTGCAAACATATCTACGGCGCCTGCAAACATATCTATCTACTCCATCGTCAATATCAGGCGCCGCCCCACTCAAATTGCCCACGCGTGTTCTAGCCTGTCTTCAGCCTATCTTCTTCCTCCTCCTTTCTTCTATAAAACCCACGGTCCTTCTGCTCAAATAAATCATCCCTTCCTCAAAATCCAAAGTTCACCATCATTCACCATCGTTCACCATCGTTCATCAAAGTTGACCACCGTTCATTAAACAGACAATCGACCACAACACAAACCACACCTACGATCCATTCCATCCTCTTATCCCCCACTTCTCCATTTTATTTTCATTCTTCATTCCACCACGAAGCAGAAGCACGATAAGAAGAAGAGAAAAAAAGGAGCTGGAGCAGAAGCGAATCGCAGTCCCGTCTCCTCCGGCAGTCTCCAAAATAATGGCTATCTCTGCTTTCTTTTTATTTCTGTTAATGTCTGAGTGATTTTTATTCGTATCCTAGGATGGGGCTTAACCCCAAATAATTCAGACTTATTATTAATACCAAGTTTGCTTATCAATATTTGTTTTGTATCTCTAAATTATTAAATGCTTAAGAACTGATCATTTTTATGCATTTACGGTTTCTCTTATTTCAATGATTTTGTAAATCTGAGAATAGACCACAAAGAAAGACAAACGTTAGATATTATCTCCTTGATTAGCAGATAAAATCCATCGCTGTTATAAAAAGAATTCTTGCTTAATGCTAATTAATGATTTTAGACTTCTTCTGATTGTAAAAAGTCTATTGAATTAATTAAGAGTTGTCCTTATCTATGATTTAGGAAGGCCACAAGATAAATTCTTAAACAGACAAATAGAGCAAACTAGGATTATAATTAA
The DNA here is from genome assembly GCA_023374045.1 of Limonium bicolor. Classification (NCBI taxonomy): domain Eukaryota; kingdom Viridiplantae; phylum Streptophyta; class Magnoliopsida; order Caryophyllales; family Plumbaginaceae; genus Limonium; species Limonium bicolor. Next base: position 282,765,583 of record CM041781.1, read on the forward strand.
TGTCTGTACTTAAATAAATATTTATTACCTGTCTCACTTATTAAACTTGTTTTAATTCCTTTCAACAAATATTGTTAAATGCTTTACGCGACAAACTACTGCATTTTTATGGTAACTATCAACATATGATTTTGAGATAGTCAAAGTACCACAAAGGAATAAACCTTGGTATTTACACTCCGGATTGAGCAGGAAAATACTGAGGCTATTATTAAGAGTTCGTAACTGACACTTATTAACTCTGATAGACAATAAGTAATTGAGACATGGTTATAAATTTATTTAAGTAATTTAGGCAATTCCCCCGCTATCCTAGGATACCTTTTTCCATCCACATCAATTAATTTACTTTATTTTACTGTGTTTATTATTTTGCACTGATCCTAAAACAAATCAAGCTTGCCTCCGGCTAAACCCCCTTTTTATTTACTGTTTATGAACTTTTATTTATCTTCTTGTACATTTACTAACTTGATAATTAATTAGATAGTTGTGAAGTCTCTGTGGATACGACCTTGTTGTACTACAAAGATTGGGTTCACTGCTCATAAGTAGCAAGATAGTTTAACTACTATTTTACTTAACAGTTGTCGCCTGTCGTTTTCGTGGTTTTGGTTTCGGAGATGGTGGAGGAGTTGGGGTCGCCGATTTTTCATGAGATTGTTGGGGGGTGGGTGTTGGAGATTTTTGGGTTGAGCTTGTGGTAGTTCATGGGCTTGGTCTTCGGATGTAGGGTTTGGTTGATGAGGTGGTGGGGACGGTGGTTTGGTCTGGAGTGGGGTGATGTCTTTGACATCCGTTTCAAGAATGTCAGTCTTGGCGGCGGATGGGGGTGTTGGTTGTTGGGAGGTGTCGTGGGTGCAATGCGGTGGTGTAGCAGAGTGTGTGGGAGATGAGGTGGCGGTGGTTTTCGTTGGCGAGTGAGTAGTGGTGGTGAGTGGGGATGGATTGGGGTTTGCCATAGACTGGAGATATGCTTGAAGGAGGAGAGGGTCTTGGAAAATTTCGGCTGGGATGTTGATGCCATTAAAGTTAATGCCCGCCATTGTAGAATTGTTTTAGCTCGGGGTGAGAATGGATTGTGAGTGAGAGAGAGTGAGTAGAGTGATAGGCGATATAAAGACGGAAAAGACTAGCGGAAGTTGCAGAGTTTTCGTGTGTCAGGCGAGATAAATCAGGGGCGCGAGATCAAGGGCGGAGATTAGGCGGAACGGGTATGGATAGGTGACGTGTGTGTAGCGATAGGTACATAGAGTGATTCAAGCAAAAACACAGTTCACAGATTCATTCATAAACAAAGACATACTCAGTGAGACATAAGGGTATACCTGCTGACGATTGCGGTAGGGGCAAGGAGATGCGACCGTCTAGGTAGACGGAGTCAATCCAATTGCTGATCGAAGTGCTTCAAATCTTGCTGTGGACAAGGTTTAGTGAAAATATCTGCAAGTTGATCTTCTGTGGGCACAAAGTCAAGTTGAATAAGCTTTTTCTCGACGCAGTCTTTCAAGAAATGAAAACGATTTCAATGTGTTTGGTTCTTGAGTGTTGGACTGGGTTTTCGGATATTTTGATTGTGCTTTTGTTGTCACAAAAGATTGGGATCTGTTCTTGGGTAACATGATAATCTTGAAGTTGTTGTTTCATCCAAAGAAGTTGGGAGCAACAGGCTGCAGCAGAGACATACTCTGCCTCCGCTGTAGAGAGTGCGACAGAGTTTTGTTTTTTGGAGGACCATGAAACGAGACAAAGACCCAAGAACTGTGCATTACCTGAAGTACTCTTTCGATCTTGGAGGGAACCAGCCCAATCGGAGTCACTATAGCCATAAAAGGTAAAAGTAGGAGATTGAGGATACCATAGATAGAGTGTACTTGTACCTTTGAGGTATCGAAAGATACGTTTGACTGCTTTGAGGTGAGACTGCTTTGGCGCTGCCTGAAAGCGGGCGCAAAGACAGACTGCGTGGAGAATATCAGGGCGACTGGCAGTCAGATACAAGAGAGACCCTATCATTCCTCTATACTCTGTGGCATTGACACCGACTCCGTCGTCATCAAGATGAAGTTTGGCAGATGTGCAGCTGGGTGTTGACATGCTCTTGACATTGCAAGATTGTATTTGTCAAGGAGTTCCTTGATGTACTTTTGTTGGTGGATTTTAATCCATTCCTTCTCCTGTTGAACTTGTAGTCCTAAGAAGAACTTTATCTCACCTAACTCATTCATGGAAAACTCTTGCTTCATAAGGTTAGCAAAATGGTCACAGAGGGTGTTACTCGTAGAACCATAAATAATATCATCAACATAAATCTGTACTAGAAGTAAGTCATGTGATGAATGAAGAATGAATAGTGTTTTATCTACGTTACCTCTAGAGAAGCCATTTTGCAAGAGATATGTAGAGAGTCTTTCATACCAAGCTCGTGGAGCCTGTTTCAGTCCGTAAAGGGCCTTACACAGCTTGTAGACGTAGTCGGGATGGACGGAGTCTGTGAACCCTGGGGGTTGCTCGACATAGACTTCTCTATCAATATAGCCATGAAGGAAGGCCGTCTTGACGTCCATTTGATATAATGTGAAACCTTTGAATGCGGCAAACGCAATTAACATGCGAATTGCTTCAAGACGAGCTAGGTGCGAAGGTTTCATCATAATCAATCCCTTCTTCTTGATTGTAGCCCTGAACAACCAAACGAGCTTTATTCCTGAAAACTTGTCCTGCATCATCAAGTTTATTACGAAAGACCCAACGAGTACCAATGGTTTGTTGATGTGTGGGTCGAGGGACTAACTCCCAGACAACATGTCTTTGGAGGGAATTGAGTTCCTCCTGCATAGCAGTGACCCAATCACTATCAAGAAGTGCCTCTTTGACATTTCGGTTCAGTGCTTGAAAGAAAGGCACCAAAGGCACATAGGTTTTGCATAGCTTGAAAGCGTGTTTGAACACCTGAATTTGGGTTGGATATTATGTTTTCAGGAGGGTGAGCTGATTTTTGTTGGAACTGTCGATGTGAAGCAGGAGGGGTGTGTCTTTGTCAGAAGAGTCAAAGTTCAAGTTTTGAGGTAGGGGTGTTTCGGAGTTATTGTCGGAGTCAGTGGAGTCGGATGTATTGCTTTTCTTTCCTGGGGAGTCATCAGGTGTGATGGACTGGGTGTCTTGGAGTCTGCTTATAGGGACAGTGATGAAGTGTGGATCAGTGAGGAAATCGTCTGGAGCAAAGTCAAGTTGATCAGAAGATGAGCCAACGTTGTGAGACTCATCGAACCTGACATGGGGACTCTCTTCTAAACATTGAGTTCTCAGATTAATAACACGATAAGCTTTGCTTTTAGAAGAGTAGCCAAGAAATATGCCTTCATCACTCTTGGGAGAGAACTTACCCAAGTTGTCCTTACCATTATTATGTATGTAGCACTTACACCCGAAACGCCTGAGATGAATGAGATTTGGTTTGCGTTGACGGAGAAGTTCGTAGGGTGTCTTGTGAAGAAATGGGTGGATCAAGGCGATTTAACACATATCATGCTGTATTAATAGCCTCTGCCCAGTATGATGGGGTTAGTTGACTATCAATAAGCATGGTACGCGCCATTTCAACCAAGGTTCTATTCTTTCGTTCAACGACTTCGTTCTGCTCTGGAGTGCGTGCGGATGAGACTTGGTGATCGACTCTGTTATCCTGCAAAACTCATCAAATGACTTGTTGCAAAATTCAGTGCCCTGGTCTGTTCTTAGGGTGTTTAATGTAAATGAGAATTTATTGACAAGCACTTTATGGAGTTTGGCAAACTCCATAAAGGTTTCATCCTTAGCAGACAAAAAAATGACCCAAGTCCACCTAGAATAGTCATCGACTATGACCAAGATATACCTCTTACCACTTCTACTTTGAGTACGCATGGGGCCAACAAGATCCATGTGGAGCAATTCCAACGGAGAGCTAGTAGAGAGATTTAACTTACTTTTGAAGTATGACCGGGTGTGTTTACCTTTTATGTACGCTTCACAGATGGAGTCTGTGTCAAAGTTTGTATCGGGTAAACCAATCACCAAATCCTTACTTTTGAGTTTGTTCAACAGCCTGTGATTTGCGTGACCAAGTCTGGAGTGCCACACCAATGAATTTTTGGAATGCACATTTAGACAGACTTGATCATCTGGATTAATGAGTTTAAGCACATTTTGTAGAGATTTCCTTCTCTGCGTCCCACAGCTTTTAAGGAACCTGTACGCTCATCAAAAACCTTACAATCCGAAGAAGAGAAAAGTACCAAATTGAATCTATCACAAATTTGAGAAATACTTAACAGACTATGTTGAAGTCCAGTGACCAGATGGACTCCATCAATTTTAAATCTAGAGGGGTTACCTACAGAGCCAACTCCCATGATTTCAACTTGGTTGTTGTTTCCAAAGGTAACCTTACCTCCTTGGTAGGATGAAAGCGAATTGAATTGATTTGGATCTCCAGTCATATGACGAGAGCATCCACTATCCAAGTACCAGCTGTCTTCATTCGCCTTCACCTACAAAACAAAAGATCATTTGTTAGACTTGGGAACCCAGATGTACTTGGGTTCCCTTTTCGAGCCAGATTTTTTCAACTCTTCTCTAGCTTCAAGAATCAATCTGACTCGTTTGAGATTGAACGAAAGATCTTTATTCAATTTATCACAAGCACTGTCCCTATGTCCAAGGCTCCCGCAGTAGCCACAAATCTTAGTGGGAGGAAGATTAACGTATTTCTGCTGTCCTTTCCACCAAGAGTCAAAATTTTCTTTTTGTTGATGTCGCTTGGCTTTGTTGTTGGATTTGGACATATTTTTTGGAATATCGAACTTACCTTTTTGCCACTTGGGCTTGGATTGAGTGGATCCAACTCCAGATCGTAGATTGACAATCTCTTGAGAGAGTTGTTCTACCTTTGAACGAAGATCATCACGATCTTGACTGACTTCCTTGATTTTGGAGTTAGCCCACTCAGGTAGTTCGGAGGAAGTGACTTGTTTGATGAATTTGACTGGCTTGAGAGAGAGAGCATGCTCTTTTTCTTTCAGTTTTTGAGTGAGGTTTTTGACAGTAGAGTTTAAAGACATGACTTTGGATTCAGAGGCATTTAGTTCATTTTGAAGAGAGCAGCATTTATCGGTGAAGATAGTGAGATCATGTTTGAGGGAGTCAATCAGAGTGAGAGACTCTTTTTGCTCGCTTTGGCTGGATTGACTAAGACTTTTGGTGTCGTCGAGTTCCTTTTGAAGGGAATCAACATGACGCCGTGAGTCTTGTAAGTCCAGTCTAAGTGAGCAAGAGATAGTCTTGTGTTCCTCAGCTTCGTCTCTTAAAGCATACATGAGACCCTTTGAGATTTCGAGTTCCTCAGTTAACTCGGAAATTTTGCTGGTGAGACTTGCTTTGAGGGAGTTAGTCTCAGAGACAATTTTAGCAATTAAAGTCATAAAACCCATAGGAGATATACGATAAAGATCTGTTTCAAGATGGGACGAGTTACCTCATTGTCGGGGATCATGGACTCAGTCGTATCATGTGCCATGAGACATACCAGGCCGCTGGACTCTGTGTCTTGATCGTCGGAGTCTGAATCACCCCAACCGACAGCTGCCATCAGCGACCTCCCTTGGGATTTTCCATACTGGTTTTTGAGTAAGGGGCAGTCCTTCTTGAAGTGACCGGGTTTATTGCAGTTGAAACAGGTGACAGAGTTGAAGACTTGTTTGGAGGTATTTGAGAACGACCGACTCTGTCGATTTGGTTGGTTACGCATGAATTTTCGGAAGTTCTTTACTATGAAGACAAAGTCTTCCATAGTCTCAGCCTCACTTTCTTCAACAATAATATCCACCAACTCTGCCTTAGCCTGTCTGATTTGAGTATCAGCGACATAGGCTCCTTCTTGGGTATACTGATTTGAATTAACCTGCAAGGCTTGGTCATTCAAAGTAGTAATCTTACTAGAAGGAGAAGAGGATGTATTACCACACTTCTTTCGAACATTCTTCTTGTATTTATCTACGGATTGTAGATAGGAACCTAAGTCTTGACAACTCCATTTTGATAAATCCTTACATGCTTTGGTGGAGATAACCGTCCTGCCCATTCTTCTCTGAGACTGTCAAGCAGTTTGTGCAAGACACTATCTCTATCCGGTAAAATGTTCACTTCCTGCATAGTAGTTGTTAGTAAGTAAAAACGATCAAGCACTTCTTCCAGAGACTCACCGGGTTTTTGCAGAAAATTCTCATAGTCCATTCGAAGTTCTTGAGCTTTGCATTTCTTGAGTTCAGTGACTCCTTCGTGGGTAGCTTGAAGGAGTGTCCATATCTCGTTTACGGACTTACAGTGATTGACTCTTCTTTGTTCTGGAATGGACAGGCAAGTGTAGATTGCATGGGATGCTTGTCGATTTAGCTCATACCTTTTGCGATCTGCAGCAGTCCATGTGGATCGATCTGGATTGACTGCGAGATCTCCTCCAGTGACTATCTCCCAAAGTTCAGAGTTGACTGACTCAATGTGTTGTTCGATCTCGTTTTTCCAATGATTGTAGTTGGTGGAGGTGAGTCTGGGGTGCTCGAAGTGCATTTTGTTGTTTTGATTTGCGAAGAGGTCTGCCATTGCTCGTTGATTGACTGTCAGCCTAAGCAAGGCTCTGATACCACGTGTAGGATCGGGTGGCTAACTCAAACCAACTCAAGGTGTGAGTCTGTGAGTTGGTTTGACTCAATCAACCTTTGTACACAAGAACACTTAAAACGTAGAAACACTCAATCGAACTGATTGAACTGAATGCGCGGAAGACTTAAAGGAATTAAACGAATTGATGTGTGAAAGATAGAAGACTCTGTGGAGCTCAGCAAGATACATAAATAAGCTATTTTATTTGTTGGTCAAAATAAAATAACTTACAAATCCACTAGGTAGAAGAGATCTACTTCGTGGTTTTTCACTCACTCACCCAATACACTTTCTGATCGGCTCAATGGTAAGTGTAGCAAAACTAGGATCTTCCTAGGCAGAGTCTATCTAGATGCACTAACTGATTTGGTATGAATTCTCTCTCTGACTTACAATAATAATTCTCTCTCTCTAACCTCTGGAATATTTCTCTATGAAAGCATAAAAGAAACTTGCTATTACAAGGCTTATTTATACTGGCTTTAGGAGTAACGGCTCGAAGGAGTTAGTTCTGAAATTGTCGGAACTAACTTAGTGGGCAACGTCCTTAGGTGGTCTTAGTCTAACTTGGGCCGTGAACTTCGGATGCGACTGGGGTGGTTGCATGACCGTTGGGGCGTTGAATTGTTCACGAATCCATTCCTTAGTTTTCGCAACAGCAAGGAAGAGTCCGTGGTGTTTCTTTAGTTGCGCGGACTCCCTTGTAGTTTGGTGCATAACCCGTTCTTTGTGTTTTGTCGATGACGAGTGACTCTGTCTGGTTGTTTGACTATCTCTGCAACACTTGTATGTCTCAACATATATTATAATACACTGCATTATAATAAATGGCTAAATAATAATGTCATATAAACATTAGTGCATGTATTCATGCAACTATATATTATATACTGATAAGCCATAGACTTATCATATTTTATGTGCTAGATTTAGTATTATATTTATCTAAATAAGGTTATATATATGTTATTTATGTTATATTATGTCTTAAAGTATATTATTTGTACAGTCTTATGTTTTGTGAGTTTTTCTGTGCAAGGAATGATTTTCTAGGCAAAAGTTCAAATGGTGCGGACTCCATGCCGGATAAATCCTGCACGACATACACATAGAACAGAAAAGGGGCTTTGCCAGATGAGATGCCGGGTAAAAGCTATCCGGCATGAGTGTAAAGTCGCTTCGGTTGACCATACGACAGCACATGTGTTCCACGTGATTTCCATCCACTGCCGGGTATGATGCCGGGTATCTCCTACCCGGCATATGCACTGTTTCACGAGGAATTAGTGGTTTTGACCGTAAACAATTGGGCACATTTCCTGTGTGTGCCGGCTATTGACGATCCAGCACGACGCCCGACAAGAGACATGTTGAAGCCCTATAAATAAGTCATGAGTCTATATCATTTGGCACACTTCAACATCATTATACACTCTATTCACGTCTCTATTTCGACTCCGCTCCATTGTTGGTGTCCAAGGAACGTCTGCAGATCCATCCACGCAAGAGAAGAAGAAGACCTTGTCGGGTTAAGGCTATGAACATTTCCTTCTCCCCCTTTGTATTCTCTTCTTGTAGTTGTGTGGATGGTGATGCAGAATCCTTATTAGATTTTTGGTTAGGGAAGATTTCCTTGTAAAACTCTTATGACCATTTTTGGAATTTTCAAGTTTCTTAACCCGAGTTCTAATCTTCATGCAAAGTAGAATGAGTTAGCTACTTATTCTCTTATCTCTAAGTCCTATTTAAGGCTTTCAAAGCAAGAGTATGATAGATTAGGATTTTGGTAATCTTTAAGTTTGTTGTTCCAAAAGAGGGGCATCAAGACCTAAGGTTTAGGGTTAATCTCTTATTTCCCCATTATTCTGTTTGTATTCGCGGCATTAGCTATGCACGATGCAAGTATGGATATTGAGTTCCTTTATTCAGATCCGATTCTGGAAGTGTTATTTACGAAATGAACGGTTTGTGCCGGATGGAAGATGTCCGGCACATTCAAGGCCATGAGTATGCCGGGTAGCGAAGGTCCAGCAGGAAACTCGGCACATTCATTTTGCGAGACTAAATTCTCTTTGAGACTTGCCACCCTTGATCATTGGTCATATGATACTCTTACATTGACATTCTCCCAAATCAAAGTTAGTTTATTTAGTTTTCTTAGTTTAGCATCATTTTACTTTTCCCCCTTGTTATTATAGAATAGGCTTTTGCCCGGATTAGGACTAGTTTTCTATAAGTCCCTTGGGTTCGATACTCTCGGTCGTAATATACACTATACTTCGACCGGGTTTTTTTGCTACCCGTAGTAGAGTTGAGGTTTAGTTTATTATTTCTTTTATTATTTTTCTTATGTATATAGTTACCCTAACAATTATGTTAGCAAATTGGCGCCGTTGCCGGGGACTTGGAATTAGTCCAAGTCCTAAATTCGGTAAACGCCCTATTCTTTATTCTTTATTCTTTATTCTTTGATTCTTTGATTCTTTAATTTAATTTGTTCATTTTGTTTTTCGGTTGAATAGGCCGGGTTCAAGGCCGGATGTCTCTTACCCGGCACATTCAACATTTCCTTTTCTTTAAATTCTTTTATTCCTTGATTTATTTCGCCTTAGTGTTTGTAGATTTGAATGTGCCGTGCACAATGCCGGACATCTGATATCCGGCATAGTCGGAGGATGGACACGCCGGATTTTACTCAATATTTTTTTTGTCGTAAATAGTAGGGACAGTTAGGAATGATCTATTACATTTCATGTCTTTCAATTTGATTATCTCTTACATTCCATGTCTTTTATTTAAGTTATTTTTTGATGTTGAACACGCATTCGTGAAGGCAGTCCACTGCCGGGTACGAGTCGCCCGACCCTCTGTCCGGCATAACCAAAAATTTATTTCTTCTTGTATTTTCGTAAGTTTTTATGTTTATTATTTCTTTTATTATTCTGAAGTACTATAACGTTTTCTCTTGCTCCTCCTAAAGTTATCAAAGTGAATGTGTCTGCGGTCCACGAATTCTCCTGAAGATTTAGCAAATTTTGACCCAGAAATCGAGAGGACCCTTCTTCGCTCCCTTCAACAACGAAGAACCTACAAAACCTACACAACACATCAATGGCAGCATCAACCGTCCGAAACATAAACAGGCCTTCCAACCAAGGCCAGAAACCAGCAATCGACCTCCCCCACCTTGCACAAAACGAATACGATGAATGGCAAAAACTTAAGCCATATCATCAAATCCGATGCATCAAGGAATTGGGTATGTTCGACGGTACGAATCCGGACGATGCTTTGCTCCACGTCACCAAATTTTTGCAACACACAAACAGCCTAACCTCCACAAACAATGTCCTCTAATACACCAGACTTTCCCCTTCCCCCATAGCCTTACGAGGAACACCAGCAAGTGGTACCACAACCTGACCCCCAGTACCATCACCACTTGGGAGGACATGGCAACCAAGTTTTATGACAAATTCATGCTTCCAAGTCGCACCCTGGAGATGATTGCCGAGATATACAATTTCAGACAACCTAGCTCGGAAAACATCTGTGAGACTTGGGACAGATTCAAAGGGTTGCTGCGCATATGTCCACACCACGGCCTCACCAAGGAACAACTATCTCAGTTGTTTTACAAAGGATTGGTCAACCAATGCAAAACGATGATCCTATCCTCCCTTGGTGCAGACATATTGAAGAAGCCTGGAGATCAATTCCTTAGTGGAGTTGAATCTCTTTGTGAAGAGATAAGAGATTGGGCCACGGGTGGATCCAGGGGCAGTACCGCTGGTTTATATCAAGTGGGCGAGGGCGACGCTAAATTTGACAAACTAATGCAAAGTCATGAGCAGTTGTTGGAGAGCAATGCTCAAACACCTATGAAGGTTAGCGCTCTACAGAAGGTGGTGGAGCAAATAGCGATGAATCAACTTCCTCAACAGGCGAACGTGGTTAGTGCACGACCACACGCTCCGAGCCCTGATATGCCAGACTTTCAGAATGTTGAGGAAGTCAATTATGTGAGTAACCAAGGGTATAGGCAGCCATGGCAACAGGGGAACCAACCCCCTCAACACTTCCAAAGTCAAGCTGGTACCAGGGAGGTCCAAGGCAATACAGACCATCACATCCTGCATCATCATCAGAGGATGAAATGGCTGAACTTCGTGACATGATGACAGCCCTGATGAACAAGACCCAGGATACTCACAATGAGATCTCGACCATTCGCAAAGAGCACAAATCGTTGCAGTTGCAATTACAGCAACTTCTGACGCAACAACGACAGGAAGGTCAACTCCCCTCCCAAACGCAAACAAATCCACGGGAGCATGCGAATTCGGTCACTATCCTGCCCAGGATCTCAGATAATGCCAAATAGCCTAAAAGGCTAAGTGTAGGGCGGGTCCTCCTCACACCTTCAATATCAAACAGGGGAGCCTTTCTTACCATCTTTCTCTTTTATTTTTTATGATTTGTTTTTGTAAGTGCTTTCATTATAGTTATTTTAAGTTTCTTAAAAAAAATTATTTTCAATTTTATTGTTTCTTTTGAACACTGGGGACAGTGTTCCTGCCAAGTGTAGAGCAGGGACCCCCCCCCTTCAAAAAATAAGTTTTTATTTATAATATGCATAAGTTGTGAGTTTTATCGATGTTTTACTAAACTTTTTGCATGTTTTTGATTGAGATGGGATTAGGAATGAATAAAAGCTTGTTCTCTCAAGAGGTAAGCTCTCTAATGATTTGTAGATTCCTGTCTTCAACTTTTTGATTCTCTTTATTAACATGAGTATATGATCTTGCTCCTAATTCTTTCCTTTATGTACTTCTGGGTATTTGTTTCTTTTCTTTTCAAATTGTGAAAAATATTTTGGGTGAAAATATTATATAGTTTTTTTTGTGAAAAAAGAAAGAAGAAGAAGAAAAAGAAAATAAGAAAGAAAAAAATTTTCTTCCAAAGGAAAAGCATTATATTCCTTGAGGTTGTAATGAGTGCCTCAGAATAAAAGCAAGATACGAGAGTTTTCCTTTTATTTTTCTCCTAAATTCCCCGTTCTTCAATGCAGAAAAAATCATGGTCGATTCAGAAACCCTTACAAAATAGGGCTGAATATAAAAACCATCGATGAGTGTCTTGGCCACATTCAGAAACTCTTGAAAAGTAGAGCTGAATGATGGAAACCGGAAAAAGGAGAGATTACAAATCCCTTATGCAAAATAACCCAAAGGTTTTTGATCGGTTTTGAAAATTCCTTATTTTTATACCCATTAGTATGTTTGGGATAAGGTAGATTAAGTGATACTTGTGATTAAGAGTCAGGCAGTTAGAAATATTTATCTAATTGTCATTCTAGAGTTTATCTATTTTGTGCATAAGTAATTACTCCTTTCTAATCTTGTTTTGCTCGAGGACTAGGAAAAGGTAAGTGTAGGGCCTTGATAAGCCACATACTTATCATATTTTATGTGCTAGATTTAGTATTATATTTATCTAAATAAGGTTATATATATGTTATTTATGTTATATTATGTCTTAAAGTATATTATTTGTACAGTCTTACGTTTTGTGAGTTTTTCTGTGCAAGGAATGATTTTCTAGGCAAAAGTTCAAATGGTGTCAGACTCCATGCCGGATAAATCCTGCACGGCATACACATAGAACAGAAAAGGGGCTTTGCCGGATGAGATGCCGGGTAAAAGCTATCCGGCATGAGTGTAAAGTCGCTTCGGTTGACCATACGACAGCACATGTGTTCCACGTGATTTCCAACCGCTACCGGGTATGATGCCGGGTATCTCCTACCCGGCATATGCACTATTTGGCGCGGAATTAGCGGTTTTGACCGTTAACAGTTGGGCACATTTTCCACGTGTGCCGGCTATTGACGATCCGGCACGACGCCCGGCAAGAGACATTTTGAAGCCCTATAAATAGGCCGTGAGTCTACATCATTTGGCACACTTCAACATCATTATACACTCCATTCATGTCTCTATTTCCACTCCACTCCATTGTTGGTGTCCAAGGAACGTCTGCAGATCCATCCACGCAAGAGAAGAAGAAGACCTTGTCAGGTTAAGGCAATGAACATTTCCTCCCCCCCTTTGTATTCTCTTCTTGTAGTTGTGTGGATGGTGATGCAGAATCCTTGTTAGATTTTTGGTTAGGGAAGATTTCCTTGTAAAACTCTTATGACCATTTTTGGAATTTTCAAGTTTCTTAACCCGAGTTCTAATCTTCATGCAAAGTAGAATGAGTTAGCTACTTATTCTCTTATCTCTAAGTCCTATTTAAGGCTTTCAAAGCAAGAGTAGGATAGATTAGGATTTTGGTAATCTTTAAGTTTGTTGTTCCAAAAGAGGGGCATCAAGACCTAAGGTTTAGGGTTAATCTCTTATTTCCCCATTATTCTGTTTGTATTCGCGGCATTAGCTATGCACGATGCAAGTATGGATATTGAGTTCCTTTATTCAGATCCGATTCTGGAAGTGTTATTTACGAAATGAACGGTGCCGATGTAGTGCCGGATGGAAGATGTCCGGCACATTCAAGGCCATGAGTATGCCAGGTAGCGGAGGTCCGACAGGAAACCCGACACATTCATTTTGCGAGACTAAATTCTCTTTAAGACTTGCCACCCTTGATCATTGGTCATATGATACTCTTACATTGACATTCTCCCAAATCAAAGTTAGTTTATTTAGTTTTCTTAGTTTAGCATCACATTTACTTTTCCCCCCTTGTTATTATAGAATAGGCTTTTGCCCGGGTTAGGACTAGTTTTCTATAAGTCCCTTGGGTTCGATACTCTCGGTCGTAATATATTTACACTATACTCCGACCGAGTTTTATTTGCTACCCGTAGTAGAGTTGTAGGTTTAGTTTATTATTTCTTTTATTATTTTATTCTTATGTATATAGGTTACCCTAACAATTATACTGTTAGCAAATTAAGAAAACTAAATAACAGCAAGGAATAGTCCGTGGTGTTTCTTTAGTTGCGCGGACTCCCTTGTAGTTTGGTGCATAACCCGTTCTTTGTGTTTTGTCGATGACGAGTGACTCTGTCTGGTTGTTTGACTATCTCTTCAACACTTGTATGTCTCAACATATATTATAATACATTGTATTATAATAAATGGCTAAATAATAATGCCATATAAACATTAGTGCATGTATTCATGCAACTATATATTATATACCTAAGTTCAAATAAGAACAAAATTAATTCATAGAATGAATTATAAATACGAGTGCATAAGCATAATATAAGATGCGAAGTAACGTTGCATGTATACATGCAACTATATGTTAAAAATTGTATACTTGTATTACCTAATCGAATCGGTTGAATCAGTACCTAAGTATAAACGTGAAGTATATTTGTATACTCGTAAATAATCCGGGATACAAAGGAATAAATCCCAACATTCGAAAACACTACAACTAAGACGTTTTTATAACCGACATATTTAAATAAACCCGGACGTTAGTAGCTACTACGAATATCGTGTTTCGTATAACGATACCTTAACAAATAACTGTTGAAATCCGGGGATGAAAGGTCGATTACTTGTGTTATTCGGATTTACCGAGTTTAAATTAAGTCATATGGATTGACTTATAGTACCGTGATTATTTAGATCGTACGTCAGACGGAGACGCCGATGAGCTAGTGGTCTACTGCGCAACCTAGGTCTATGGTACACGGTATATAAAGGGGTTTGATCTGAGTTGTCCTGAGGACTTCCTCGGGCTCGGATTTGTTTGTGATATAACGTGCGTGAATATATGTATGTATGTATGTGTATGTGTGAAACATGATGTGATGATCAATTGTTTTCCTTTCCGCATTATTTAATTATGCGCAAACGTCCCTCGGGACTAATACTACGTCGACTATAGATCGACTTATATAAATCTACATATACGAGCAATGTGTTTGTGACTGCCGTTATTTGACATAATACTCTAAGTATTATAAGTTATGTAAATTATAACCTAAGTAAAATACTTAGGAACAAGATACGACATCGTCGATCTCTAGAGCTTTGACTCGAACATGAACACGACCTAGATTACTTCTATGCATGCGTAAGACCCACAGGGCAGCCAAGTAAAATGTGATTTCTCCATACCTAAAATTGTTCTTGATAACTGACTAACTAAGTCAAACGTTGGAGTGTGAATGAGTGTGATGATATACCTAAACCCAGGGAGTCACTGGCTACTGGTTGCGCATCGAGATCTCTTCGGATAGATCGTCAGGCAGAGTGTGCAATTGTTGGCACCAGGCCCTTGGCCATATGTGGACGCCTTTAAACAGGAAAAGTGAATAAGACCCGGAATCTTCGGATCCTCTGGGCAATGAGCACCTCGTGTGTACTTGGGACCACCGTCCATGTGAGTTATTTTGAGATGTCCTAACTTAACCCCCGACAGTGCTAACAAGAAAATGTACAGTTATGTGAGGGTCCGGGGGGGTCGTATGTGAAGTTTGAATACGAGACCGTTACTTAACGGCTGTGTGTTTATCGTTTGTTATGATTAATTGTTTATGTATGTGCTGTTGCGTGTGAACTGTAGTTATTGTGTTAATTGTTTACCTTATCGTCACTCATGCATTTACTGCTTTAATGTACCTGTACACCAGTAAAAGCATGTAATGAATCTAATAATGGCGACCATGACTAATAAGTGACCAATAGGGTCCAAACCCGGCATACACAGCGTTTATCGCTGAGCTTTCACAACATCGTGCAGGTTGCTGATCTTCGTTGAAGCCGAAGTGCGGGACCCGGGTAGTTAGGGGTTCATTTTACCGCACGAGATTCTATATTGTATTAGGATGGATAATAGATACTTGTTGATGGTGTTGTATACAATCGGGAATAATTAGACGCTCACTTGTCGCTAAGATTACTTTTGGTTTAGAATGATGTATAAGTTAGTATCTCGTTATCACTGCGGTTATGTATATATTGTCAGTGTTGTTTCGTTATTTTATTTCTGCTTCTTTACTCGCATGGGCGAGTAATGGCATGTGACACCCAAGTGATATTTATTAATGTTTTTAACTACCGCCGCGAGACGTGTTTAATCATGCTACGTGAGTGATTATGACGTGATTACCGAGTGGGGTGTTACATTTGGCTACGTTTGTCTTTTGTTTCCCTATAGTTTCTTTAAGTCCTAGGTGTTGGGTGTCGTCAAGGATCTGGTTAGAGCTTTGGACCCTTGTAGTCTGTCAGAATTGTACCACACTTTGTAGGTATCATTCAAGTGTATACGGGTGGGGTTACTCTTCTGCATATGCCAACTGACTATCCTTGAGGTTTGTCATAACCTCAATTATGTAATAGTTTGCTAATGGCAAGAAAGTTTTTTTTAAAAAATAACTTTTCATGAACTCTACATGATTGACGATGCGACATGAGTAGTCACTTGTACTCTTCCTCGTAACTACCAGCTTGTAGGATCGGAGGGATGACTCATAGTACTGTAAGCAGTTAGTCTGTAAAGTATTTTGAAACTCTTTATTAATGATTTTCAAAATAATGAGCTTACACTGCCTACTAAGTACAACGGTTTATTTAGCAAGAACTCACTCACTCACCCTCAAGATTATCTGATCATCTCGTTGATGAGTGTAGTTAGCCTTGAAACACCCTAGATTGAGTCTATTGATAAGGCGATAACCGTATTTTCTATTACAAGTGATAGAATTCACTTCTCTCTCTTTTCATGGTGACTTTTCACTAATATAGGAAGCATTAGAACGGAAAAGGACGAATGAATCAGCAAAAAATGAGCTTCCTTTTATCACGAGGTCATTAAGACGATTCACATATTATGTCAAGGTGATTGACTCAATTTGCAACAAAACTCCAAGTTCCAGCATTTGTGCATCGACTCAATTTGCGCGCGGATTGAGTCATCATCGGCATAACCCAAAAGTTCCAACAAGTTCGCCCTTTTGCCGATGATGGTGAAACCCTTGCTTCATTTGATGTTGATGTTGAGGAAGCTGTATAAACACTTAAACCAATAAAGAAAGGGGTCAAAGGATTACCATTGTGACTCCCCCTTAATCCATGCATTAATTTGTCTCCCTACATAATTTCTCCACAATGGATGAAAACATAAAAATCAACTCAACAATATATACTTCCCCTTTTTAGCCATTATCGGGGAAGTGTTGATGTTCCATGGTGTATTGTCCATATACTAGCCAAGAAAGAGAAATTTATATATGCAGTCTTTGAAAGAATGTAATTCAATATACTTAAGGTTACTAATTGACTGACTTGGTATGGAACTTGGCTAAGTAATAGAAATTGCACACTAGAACCTCAATACATACACCCAAGTAATACCTATAGAAGGAAAGATATAATAGTCTTGTTAACCTAAGTGGGTCATCTCATTGATTGTTTGTCATGACTTTTCGGGGTAAAAGGATTGCATGTTCTCCCTGAATTTGGCAATTCTTTTGGGTGTGCACCCCGAGGCCCTAGCAGTGCCAACTTCTGGTAGATCATCATCGCTTCTTCATCAACAGTGTTTGTCTTGGTCATCTTTAGTACTCAGGAGGGGCGGGGACTTGATATAGTAGATTTGGATATGAAACTTCGGCTCTGCGCAAAACAACCAGAGTTTGTCTGAAGGTTGGAGTTCACCTCGAAAATAAGAGCAATGTGCCATCGCGTAGGTTATCTTCAAATGAAGTGTGTCAGCCAAACATGGCTTTGATACCACGTGTTGGATCGGTGGCCGTCTTAAAGTATTTCAAACGGTGAGTCTATGAAATACTTTGACTCTATTAGGTGTTTGAGAAGCGGAAGTAACACAACTTTTACACAATGTAAACTCTCTATTATAGATCACAATAAAGAACTTACGATGCCCACTAAGTAAAGGAATTCTACTTAGCGAAATCTCACTTACTCATCCTATACTTTCTCTGATCAGTTCTATGACAAGTGCAGTAGGTCTAGGAACTCCCTTGATTAAGTTTATCAATTGAAGCGCTAACGAAATTAATATGAAAACTAGTACTTCTCTCTCTTCTAAATGTCAGAAACTTCTACATTGAAAGCATGCTTGACAAATGAAAGTTGTTGCTCTTTTATAATGGCACAAACGAAGACGTGATGGAAGTTAGTTTCCACAATTTAAGGCGCCAACGTTCAAGCCCATGAATTTTGAACTTGAAGCCTTATTCATCTTATGGTTGTGAATATTATGGTTCAAGGATGTTGACCAACGTTCATGACCACCCAAATATTCACGTCCATTATTTTCACAACCGTCAAACAATGATAGTAAACGGACTCAATCAGCACATGTTGAGTATTCTGACTCTTTCTTTATCTTGTCTTGTCGAGGATATGTTTGTTTCACCAAATTGCCTCCATTTGTTAATGGACTCCATTCTCAACAACACTCAGATTCCAACACAGCCCATGCCACAATGGTAAAGTAGTAAGATGGTATATATCATATTAAGCACTCACATTGATTGTTCTTGACATTTACCATCTTCTAAGTCCTGAGCATTGGATATAGGGTCTAATCGTGCATTCCTGCTTTTCCATGCATATCACTGGGATACTCCAAGGAAATTCCAAGGGTTTACGGTTCCCAGTCTCTAATAGAAGAGTATGCCATCACTGACAAGTGAAAGTTCTTGTTGAGGGGTTTATTTCCACTCATAAGCCTCACGAGGGTTTACCAAGTTAGCTTCCGCTCGTGTATTTCCACCATTTATACCATGGCTTTCCATCTACTTGGCTAGTTATAGAGTATACTTACTCTTTAAGCTTTTATGCTCCTCTATCTTCGTCACTCTACAGTTTGCATTACACATACCGTGTTTGCTTCCAGACCGACTACTCTTTCGGTTTTCAACAGTTTCTATCAAAGCTTCTTTCTCAGTCATACTAGTTTGGAAATTTCACTTCCTTGTTCAAATTGTCTCTTGGCAATAATCACATGCGCAAGTTTTGATGTTGTAGTGTTAGCAAAATATGCGACTACTTCTACTAGGTAGTATAACCTTCGTTTTGCGGAATAGTGAATTAAGTGGGGTTTGTCGATCTCAGGACCTCGTTCAATTAATTGACAATTTATTTTACTAACTGAGAAGCTAAACTAGAAAACAGGAAACGTCACTTTTTCAGGTTTGCTTAATTTAATAAAAAGAAAGACTCAACAAACTAACATAAAATAATAAAACAGTAAAATACTAAACAAATCAATAAGAGTAAAACACATAAAACCAAGCACCCCGGATTGTTCTGCAAACCTTCACTTTCTAATCTATTAATAAACTTTTCCCTAATTCTGCAATAAACTAAGAAACTATAATTAATTCGTCAACGCTAAGTCTAACGAATCCTAACCAGTTGCTGAACTACAGCAGACTAATGCTCTAATCCGGACACAACTAATCGCATAAAGACAGTTTCTATTTGAACCGATTAACCTATAGGCTGGATCAACGCTTCTAGTCGTTAATCAGGTTTAATTCCTATGTCTTGTTATCTATCTCAGCTTCTCGCGTGTTGATTAGAACTACAAATATAGCTTTAATAATTGATCAGAGAATTAAGCGCATTAAAACTAGAATTAAACTATCGCCTTAATGAATTAGTAAAGATATTACAGAATAAGTATCAAAGATTCGGTTTACTACCCCAATCCGGGAGCTAGTCTCACTACTCAAACATGCTCTAAAATAACATAAACAACAAAGGAATAACACACTGACATATTAATAAAAGGGAAGAAGAAACTCTGTTAAGATCCTGCTCCCCCTCTGTTGTCACGTGACTCTGTATTAATCCTCGTTAAAAGTGTGGTGTATCACAATGGTGGAGTTGTGTGTGGAGACAGGAGAGGAGAGCCGAAGCCTCTCTGTTTTGAGCGCGGCGCAGCGTGAATGTTCCATCGAACCCTAATTCCCTTGTTTATATAGCCGCAGTCAATATGATTAAAATCATGATAATACGTTGAGGGAATTGTCCAATATTTCTCGCTGTCAATATATATCATATGAACATTCATATGTCACGAGTCATTATTTGATGAATCGACGTAATGTTGAGTGACATCCCACGTTGAGTGATGCAGCCCATGATCATGAGATAAATCAAAGCGCATAAGCCCATCGTATGCCTTATTTTGTTTGCAGCCCATGATGATTAAGTGACATGTGCTCTCCATTCTTGTACGTGCAGGTAAATCTCAAATAAAACAGCCGATGTCCACAGTAATATATATATATCACTGTTTGTTGCGTTTGGAATCCTTATCAGATGAACGAATATAACCAAGACTTTTTCCTACAGTTGACATATAAAATGTATCATTCACATCAAAAATAAAACTAAGAAAATCATGATAGTGAGAAATATGACTTACGATTTGTTATATAAATAGAAGACTTAATAGCCCTAAAAGTATATGTATTTCGCACTTATCATGTAGTAGGTGAAATCCTTCTCTAAGGGTTCACATAATCACCGCATTGGCGGCCTGATGGTATCGAGAGGTATCTTTATTCCTCTGATTCCTCGTAGTGCCCAAGTGTGGGCTAGATCTGTGTTGTCATCATCTAGATTCTTATGCCTCTGTGCTACTATTACTACAGAGGGCATGAGGGCAACTAAAAGCCTTGTCAACTGTATACTAGGACAATGCTCTAGTGACAGTGACACTGAGGTAGTCTTACTCTAAGCTACTCGTACATTGAATTCAAGTCGAGTGGTTCAATTTTTGCTCTATTCATTGTATGAAATAATATCTCTTCTTTTACGGGTGCCATTTTCGGCAGGTCTTGTTATTATATTGTGTGGGTTTCGCAACCGTTTAAATCCACATAACATACCGGGTTCATGGCTTTTAAGCCGCATTGCTTCGAGCTATGCTCCTTGTAGGCTGTTTATACGTATCTCTACTTCTCCGTATACCATCATATGGTTGGAGGTATTGTTAGGCACCATGGCCAGGTCGTTACATTACGCTTCCGTTTACGGGAGGCCCCTTAGACAATATGATATTAAACGGTGCCTCTTAATGATTTAGGGTATTTCCTGTTAGGTGAAATCCCTTCGGTGTCTTAACCAAGTGTTCGTTCTAGCTCCTGTGCTCTTATCACGACACTTCGTTCAGCTGTTGTTGACTCGGACACCCTTCAAGGATTGCTCCTGGGTGTTGCTAGGTTGCACCATTGCATCTGTCTAATGTTTATGACATGTTGTGTTAACTACACTGCCTCGTGGTATGGTATTTCGACTGTCCCATTTTGGGTTATAATGTCTCCCGTTCTTAGGGTTGTGATGTCTCCCATTCTTGGGTAGACCATGGATGTTTCCTCCTTTGTGTTCTTAGTTGGTTTAATATCTCCTTAAGTGAAGGATGATATTTCTCGTAGTCGTGGTGATTGTCTTGGGAATCCTATCCCGTTTGTTGGACATTGATGTACTACGTTAGGCGTTCGCCTTACTATGTTTAGGTTGGGTATTTCTTCCAGCTATCATGCATTCAATTCAAAAATTTTGAGACATATCCAATGTGCATACTTACTATTTTGTGCTCTTTGCACTATCTAACTCTTATTTCTTATCCTCCGATGAATTCTCTAAGTTCCTTGATACACGTTAGCTTAACTAAGTTCCTTCTCTTCAATCGTCTGATGTGTCCATCTGTTCTGGTTTGAATTTACTTGTTGTCCGTAGAATGGAGTCAACTACTTCTCATGTTCTGTACACCACTTGTATACATATGTAGGGTACCTTACTGATACATTGCTACTTACCCGACTAACCTATAAGTAGGTCTATCAGGCCCGCAAGCTCCTATCGAAGTGCGGTCATCCCACATCTCGTTTTTGTACACTCGTAGTGTTCGTCACACGCTTAGGTGAAGTATTCTGTTGTCAACTTCTCTTATGTCGTCCTATGATAACTTGTTGTGGTTCTTCTGGTTTGGTTTTTTTAAAAAAAAAAGATTTGAGGCTTAAAAGAAATATTTGAGTTTAAAAGAAAATTTTAAGTTTAAAATAAAAATCTTCATGGCATTTCAATGCCGGTTGGTTCTGACCAAATCTAGCTCCTCGCTGACTGGTATATTCCTTACTACAATGGTTGGACCGTTAGGCCCTTCCAAGGTTTATTCTTCAAGTCCTTAGGATTTGTGATCATGTAGTTGCTTCATTACGATTACGGTACTTTACTAAATACTTGTGGTTTGTTAAAAGTCTTCTGAACAGTCCTGTTATTACTGCACTTGTCGTGATACTGGTGGTTTTTGGGTTAACCTATACCGGTCACGGTATTGTTTCCTTGCGTATTCGGTAGCTTTGTCGGCTCCTCCCTTGATCCGCTGATCTTTTACTGGGGTTAATCAATATTCTGAGTAACTACTCAGTGATCTTGACATGGCTGTCATTGATCAGGGTGCTTCTCCAATCCTTGGAGATCCCTATTTATTTGTTCTTCTTTTTCCTTGTTGCTCGTTCCCACACGTTTACCGTGGTTACCTAGACTTAACTTGGTTAGGCACTCCTTCTGTATACCTGTCGGAACATATCTCGTGAATTTTCTCGTAGCTGTCTGAGCTATGTCGGCCAGGTATCGTAACCTCTTTGGCATTGTAGTTTTGGAGTTAACCACTCCCGACTATGTCCTTAGTCAATTAGTATGCCGTTGGTGGTATGATCTAACTACTGCGGTCCCATAGACTCGCGTCTCGGGTTTGTTACTGCTCCTTTATCCATTTCGTTGCACCTTAGTGCTTCTCCTCCTGCTGCTGCTTGACCAGCCAGGTTCTCGCGACTACTAAGTGAAACCAGCAAGCGCTCCTGATGCGTCCCCAACCTGTCGTGGACGTATCGTGGACTCTAATATAACTTGATAGCTTAAGGAGGGACGAGAGATAACTTTATACTGGAAAACACATTTCGATTGACAATTTACACACACGAAATTCACTCAACCTCCCTTGCCCCACACACGGACTCCCGGGACAGTTTCGACTTTACCCCTAAAGTCGTCAGCCCTTTCCTGACTATCGGCGTATGGTTCACTGACCATTCCCTGACCTGTCGTCCTATCAAATATCCAATGTATTGATACTCTTACCCAGTCCTCTCTAGCTCACCAACTCTCTAGCACTTACACACACTCCTAAGTCTGATCCACACTTGCCCAGACTATCTCTATCTTTTTACTCGTACAGGGCTTACTTCCATATGGAATAGATGCAAGTATATATATATACAGTTGTTAGGATGTAACGACCGTCCTATCAATCCCTAGACTTCTAGGAGTCGACTTCTACTTTGATTTTTCACATAACAAACACACTAGACTTGCAGAAAGTCTTCAACTTGATCTAGAGGCTTGAGCTACGTGTCACCTCATGGTTGGTCAAGTTGGAGGCAGCCCTCTTGATAGGTCGATCACCACTTGTGTGCCCCACTTGCCTGATTCTGTCTAGTTCATTAAATGCTCATAAATGCCCTCTTCTGAATTCATTATGGCTATGTAATGATGTTCTTTTATTGCTTTGTTATATTGTGCATTAATGAATTTCTCCTTTTGTCGTGAGCTTGTCTTGATCAAGTTGCTCATGTGGATGTATGTGTCTTAACTGAATGTGTCGATCCTTTGCAGTCTTCTGTCTTGATTTGCATCTTTAAGCATAAGAGATATCTTCGTGCGGTGTCTAACTGGTTGTCTGTGCTAGAAGTCCTCCGAGCTCTCGCCGACAGGTGCCCGACTGGTAGAGCACATGTCGTGGATTGAGCGCGCTTGCAATCTTGCGTGCTAAGCCACTCATGACTTAAGTGCACTTGTAACCTTGCGTGCTAAGCCACTTATTCACATGTCTATCTGAATCATGAATCTTGACAAACGCATTAGATAGACAATACAAGGTTTGCTATCATTAAAACTAAAGGATCTTGTCTTAACAATTTCCCCCTTTTTGATGATGGCAACCTATATACTTATATGTACTTGGCAATTCAAAAATTGAGAGATTCCCCCTAAGAAAGATTCCCCCTGAGTTTATTAAGGGTTTTAAGAATGAATTTTTTTTTAACGAATGATAGTAATAAGTAACAGCGTTTATGCACAACATAATAAGTGACAACTTTTATGTTATACTATGACCAAAGTAGATAAAGTTTTCATTCAGACGATACATAATACAAGGATGATAGACATAGTCTCACAAGTACTCTCACAAGTACATATACTTTTCTTTCCCCCTTTGCCATACAGCAAAATAGGGAGCAACTACACGACGTAAGATATTGTAAAGGCCATGACATTCCATAGAGTATAAACTACAAAACATGATCAAGATAATCTAGATGGAGTGACGTAGTTGGGTATCCCATTCATAATCTTCTGAGCCAAAAGGCTCTTCCTCCGAAAAACGGACTTTGATCCAAGAAGGCTTGGCTTTGGTTGGATTGATCAAAGGTGATTCAGCTGTGGTAGAAAGGTCGGACTCATCAGACTCTATGGTGAAGTCCATGCAGTGTGGAGAACGTGAATGTGATAGAGTGACACTTGAGGTGATAGACCAAGCTGTAAGGGAGTCGGAGTCTGGTTGAACATAACTTTGGGCGACGTATTTCTTTGGATGTTTAGTGGCCATGAACTTGCGAATGGTTGAGTGAACGGTTTGCTCATTTGAGCTAGATGAACTTTGTGGAGTTTGTGCCATTGTGTGATATGTGAAGGACTGGGTGTGAGTGGCGGATGGAGTAAGCAAGTTTTTATTGATAGTTTGGATATGATCAACGACTGGTCGGTGAGTGGCATTTATTGAGGTGCTACGTCTTGTGGGCTATGTTTGTAGGATTTTTAGGTGTCAAGGTCCGAGATTGGATTAGTGGAATGAATGGGACTAAATATCTCAGATCATTTTGTAATTTTTAATCAAGGAAGAAGCAGCCAAGACAATAAATTATTTCGTACCCATCATAAGCATTCAAGTAACCAAAACCAGTTGCATTTTCATTGATACTTTGAAACAGATAGTCAAAGGCATATAAAAATGGTAATGAAAAAAAAATCTAAGCCTAGAGCTAGTTTTTCTCACGGTTCACTCATGTCTTTAAGAGACTAAGAACTCTCAGGCAATGTGGGAGTCTATAAAGTCTATTGCTCCTTGAACCATGTTATGAACACTTAGTTTAGAAGAGACGGCCTGCACAGCTGTGAGAGTGACTCTCACTCTCTGAAGAACATCTCTAGTTGAGGTACCGAGACTGGTCTCCGACCTGTCGTGGACCGGTGAAAGACTTCTTCTTCGTTTTACTCCTGATGCTCTAACGGTTGGGTGAGGCTCTGACTTAGAGTCTTCACTCTTGGTTGGCTTCTGAGCAACCACCAGCTGGTCTCCCTTTGTCTTGATCCCGATTTTGGACAACATCTCCGAGCAGATGCTGTCTTGAGCAGTGCGCGCACACTTGTGGAACTTGTCGGTGTCCACTCCATTTTGTTGTAGCGCCCTGGTCACTACTCCCCCATGCACTAATCCTTGATTAACAAAGCGAATTTGCTCAATAGTAAGAAGAATCATTGCAGGAAGGTCTGTTTTCTCCTTTGTCTTTAGTGCATAAAGCAATCTCACATCTCTTGCATTGACAATGTGAGAGCGCTGGTTCCGTAGGGTGATGTTATGGGTGAGCAGAATGAAGAGCACCCTGTCGGGGATAGACATGTCTATGGCGTTGAAGTTTTTCATTGTAGCCCCGGGGTTGAGTAGCTGGACCATTTTTCCTCCTTGATGTCTCAAATCATTCCAAGTGGTTTCCTTTGGAACCATGAGTCCTTCTGGTTCCAAACCAAAGTTTATGCATATCCACGTCTTAGTGATGTTGATGGTAATACCTTGGACTGTGGAGATGAGATAGTCGTCGTCATTGTCACTCTGGAGTGGTCCTAGATACGTCATGTGTTCTTTGAGCAGCTCTGTGTAGACGGGAATGGGCTCCTGAAAGAAATCCACCCATCCTTGGAATTCCAGGACCTCCTAAGTCTTTCCAAGACCCATTTGCTCCATCCAGTCCAAGTCCAATGTCTTAGGTAAGACAGGACAGGACTTGTCGTTGACGTTCTCTCTTTGAACATCGCTGGTTTTACTTCCTTGATCTTCTTTAGACGTGAGAGAGCATGAGATGATTGTAGCTTTGCAGTGGCCTTATTGGCTTGGAAGAGCTCCTCGAGCTTTTTTCCACGTGGGGACAACACCATCTTTGCTTTCCTTTCTCCTTCTCTACCTTCTGTCGTTGTTCGGCCGTTGGTATAATAGGGGAGGACTCTATAACGCTGTCGGCATCGTGACTGGTTTCACGAGGCGTCGGGGACCTGTCAGCGACTGGTTCCCCAAATACTTCGATGAGCATTGCTTCAGTTTCTGAGTCAGGCTCCCTTATGTCCTTTTCTTGACCCTTTTCTTCCATTGTAGCTTTCTGCTGTGACTTTTCGTCACTTTGTACTTCCTCCTCTTCTTCCTGCTGAACGATAGCTTTGGCGACCACTGAAAGTGTTGCTTCCTCATCGTCGGTGAAGTGCAACTTGCGAGTTGCTCCTTCAGGCGTTAAATGAGCTCTTTGTGGAGTTTCTTTCTATGTTTTGGCTCGTTTGGAGGCACGAGTTTCGCGAGCTACATGACCTCTAGTAGCAGTGGAGAGATCTTGGTTCATTTTGGTGTTTTTGGTTTTGGACTGTTTGGTGTTGATTTTAGGTGATAAAGTCGGAGAAGACATGGTTTGTTTTTCTGTGGAGGTAGGAGTTGGAAGTATTTTTGGCTTGAGGATTTCAGTTTGGATAAGATGATGAAGCTTGGGCAAATGGTGGTTTGAATAGATTACCTCTTCTTGCAGAAGTTCCCCTTCGTCGGTGACCCTACGGACAAGTTGATCTTCTAGATCTTTGGAGAGGCGAGGGGGCAGCGATTCTCTGAGAGCTTCAGTCGATCTTATGTCGGCCACTTGTCCTGAGGAAGCTTTCTTTTTGAAGCGAAGAGCAGATTTTTGTGCCATGATTGTTCGAAGAGATTTCTGGAGTTTTGTAACCTTTTGCTAGAGAGATCTTTTAGAGAAGCTGTGAGTCGAGGTTCTTTGCACTTAAATCTCGCAGGAAGTTTTGTGAGAGAGAAGAGAATAGGCTCTGAGTGCTTAGAGAGATTAGAGAGAGTGAGGGTAATAGTGTGACAGGAGTAAAACTCCCATCGCCTTTTTATAGATATCGAGTAACGGTCGGCGACCGCTCCTCGTCCGCTCGCTGACATGTCCTAATGGTACTATTCATAACGGGCAGCAGTCGTGATGGATGTCAGCGATCTGTTGAGGAGTTTTCCGGTTTCTATCCGTTGGTCTATCTCTAACCTAATCTCACTTTGTGGAAAATGACATATCTGCTTCAAGTAGTCGTTTGACATGTTTTCTATGCATTAAACTAATCGTTGACTACTGAACGACAATAAAACAGGTGTTGCTCACATGTCGGTGACCGATCATGGGAAATAAAAGTCAGTTTAACTGTGATTAATGAATATCATTCCAAGATCATGAACAATCTTAGTAAACCTTTCCCTACTTAATGGCTTAGTAAAGATGTCAGCTAGTTGGTTTTCAGTAGAAATATACTTTAAACCAACTAATTCCTTTTCACAACAATCTCTAAGAAAGTGATTCTAATGTCAATATGTTTGGTATGAGAATGATGCACAGGATTTTAGGAAATAGAGATGGCACTTGTATTATCAACATAATTGGTAAAGTACCTGTTTTGACGCCATAGTCTCCAATTTGTTGTTTAAGCCATAGGAGTTGAGCACAGCAGCTTGCCGCAGCAATGTATTCAGATTCAGCTATTGAGATTTCAACACTTTGTTGTTTCTTTGATCCCCATGCAATCAGATAAGACCCAACGAAGAATGATGTCCCTGAAGTTCTCTTTCTATCTGTGATAGATCCTACATAGTCTGCATCTGAAAATCCTACAATGTTACAATTATTGAACTTAGGATAAAAGAGACCAAGATTCATGGTTCCTTTTAAGTAATGTAGGATTCTTTTTATAGCTGTGAGGTGACTTTCTCTTGGATCTGCTTGAAACCTATCACAAAAGAAAAGGCTATACATGATGTCAGGTCTACTAGCAGTTAAATATAGTAGAGAACCAATCATCTCTCTGTAAGATCACTGGTCGACCGGTCGGTCACCAGTCATGATGCCCATCTTTGTGCCAACTGCTATTGGTGTGTCAAACGTCTTACATCCCTCCATTCCAAATCTCTTCAGCAAATCTTTTACATACTTCTCTTGGGATATGATGGTCCCTTCATCATTCTTCTTGACTTGAAGTCCTAGGAAGAACTTCAATTCTCCCAAATCACTCATCTCAAATTCCTTTTTCATCAATGCTTCAAACTGTTTACAATATTTCTCATCAGAGGCTCCAAAAATTATATCATCAACATATACTTGTGATAAGTGTCCAAATGATCATGTTTTATGGGTGTATTTCATATATTATATTAGCACTTTTCTTGCTCATTTCTCCACTTTGGTTAGTTTTCCTCTAGTTTATGTTTTATTGGTTATCTCACAAATTTATTGGTTAAACATGAGGGAAACCAAGCTAGGAGAAAAGTACACGAAGAGACGAACGCGTAGGCGCAAACGGATCTTAAAACGGAGCTGAAACGAACATTTTAGAAGCAAAACAAGTTTCGTCCGAACCAGGGTGGTCCGGACGGTGGTTCGGACAGAACAAAAACCCGTCCGTGTCTTGTCCGCTTAAATTTGGCCGGACAGCAAACAGAAGACACAACATTTCCCTCAAATGCCCGACAATAGATAAACCTTTCCGATTAAAAAAGCACGGACATAATAAATGCAACCCATCCAGAAATTACGCGACAGATTTCCTTCGGCGCTGTCTTCCTCAATTGCTTCTTCCTTTCCGGCGCCTACAGACATATCCATCTACTCCATAAACAATATCAGGCGCCGCCCCACTCCACTCCGTAAATCCCTCACGCGTTGTTCCAGCCTGTCTTCTTCCTCCTCCTTTCTTCTATAAAACCCACTCCTTCTGCTCAAATAATCATCCCTTTCATCATCCATCGCTCACAACAGAACCGAACACCACACCTACGATCCATTCCATCCTCTTATCCCCCACTTCTCCATTTTATTTTTCATTCTTCATTCCACCACTCGGTAGAACCAGGATTAAAATAAGAGAAGAAAAGCAGGTGGAGCAAGAGCGAATCGCAGTCCAGTTCCCTCCGGCAGTCTCCAAAATAATGGCTATTTCTATCTTTATTTTATTTCCATCCTTGTTAATGTCTGAGTAATAAATTTAGCTTCCCGGGTTTGGAAGCGAGCCTATTTTATATAATTGTGTTATGTAAGCTTTCCACTATAATTTATCTATGCAATATTTTGATTCTTGTCCTTAATGCGCTTTAATCTTCTTGTACAATTATTAAAGTGATATTTGTAGCTCTTTGTCGAAATGCGATGCGGAGACAAGGTTCTAGACATAGGAAGTCAAAACGGGTTAACGACTAGAAGCATGTCTCGCCTATAGGTTAATCTGTCTCCAATAGGAATTGGTAATTATGCGATAAAATTATAATGACTTGGGCAAGAATTGCGGCTTGTTGTTTAAGTTAATCTGGGTTTATTGTACAAGAACCGGTCAATGAACTAATTAAGATTCCTAGTTTATTGTTAAAGTGGAAAAGTCTATATAAATATAATTAGATAAAATAGGTGAGCACAACAACCCAGGATGCTTCTTTAAAAACAAAAAGATTTACAATTTCTATTTCTTTTCTGTTTTGATTAATTGTTTTTATTATTGTCTTATGAGTTAGCTTTTAATCTTACTCTTCAAAAATGATAAAACCTGTTTACTAAAAATCTCAGTCAATTTACTACACTATCAGTTATCCACAACGAGGTCCCCAAGAGTACGACAACCCACAAATCCACTATTCCGCAAAACGATAGATACACTGCCTAAGTTGTAGAAGTAGTCACATATTTCTCCAACAAGTTTTTGGCGCCGTTGCCGGGGATCTCCGGCACGGTTAATTGATGGTTTTTAATTTTATTGAGATTTCTGTTTAGTTGTTTTTATTTATTTCTATTTTTATTTTGTTTTCGTTTCATTTAATTTTATTTAGTTTTATTTACTTTATTTGTTTTTAGCAATTTTTCTTGTATTTCTGTTTTCTTTCTTATTTGTTTTTCTATTTAGTTAATTTTGTTTTTGTGTTTATTTTCTATTTTTAGTTCTATTCTGCTTGGTATTTTTATTTTTGTTTTTGTAGGATAGTTACTGATAATGGAGAGCGGCTACGATGAGGTGAGAAGATTGTTGATTGATTTGGAATGGACGCACATTCGAGAGGAGATGTCCTCATATCAAAGGTTGGTCAAGGATTATCAACCACCTCAGCAATCAAATCGAGAGCCGTATTGGTGGGAAGTCGACCAGGCTAATACACAGTACAGAGAAGCTCAGTTGGGATATGACTACTTCAATCAGAATGAACAGCAATCTACACAAGGGCCAGACGAATTTTTCCCGAGTCGGGCCAAGCCGCTAGAAGAGATTCCAGTGGTGACTCCAAGGAGCAAAGATCGATTCGAGCCAGATATTCATGAAGCTACAAGTTCTGATAAGGAGATAAAGAAACTTATCAGGACATTTTTTCCGACGCTGAGTTGGAGTAAATGTCTGAAAGTTACAATTCTCCTCCATCTCCATCCCCTGCACGAGAGGAGCAATTAAAATTTAAAGATATTTTGTCAGAGCCATCCGCGAGCAACAAGAGGATTATCCTATTGAGCCTCATCAACCAGGAGAGGAAATTAACATCCTCGAATCTGAGGAAGGACCACCGATACCACCAGTCTCTCATCAACTTCCAACCTGCCTCCATAAGCCTCAACAACAAGAGGAGGATATTTACATCCTCCAATTTGAGGAAGAAAAATCATCACCACCTGGTCTCCTGTTAGAACTACGTTACCGGCAGTACCTCCTCAAACACCAGGTTTTGTGGAGTATTTATTTTCCTATTTTATTTGCCAAGGTGACGTTCTGTTTTGATCCAGGTGGTTTGTTTTTAATTACTGCTAACTTCGTTTTCCTGGCAAAGTTGTTGTCTACTTTTGTTTATGATCCAGGATAACGAAGCGGGAGTCTAGCCAAAGACTATAAATACGGGCAGCTTACTGGGAGGCAACCCAGTGGTTAAATTTTATTACCCTACTATATCTGTTTTATGTTTTGTCTTCCATATTATTCCTATATACGTTTTTATATATATAAAAAAAAGGAGAGGATAGAGAACGAGGAGAATTAACTTGAGTTCTTCTGGCTGTTTAGAATATTCATTACAGGAACATCATGCACATTCCTACAGCTGAACTCAAGTGTGGGGGAGCTACTCTGAACACTCTGCGAACTCTGGGGAGTCCATTCTCTTTGCTTTGCACTTCAAATTTTTATATACCCCCCTACTGCTTTGAATCGTGTGAGGTAGTAGATAGCATGACCTCATTAATTAAATTCTTCCTATGCAATGAGGACATTGCTCCAGTCTAAGTGTGGGGGAGGACTCACTTCTCTATCGCTCGTCTTAAGTTCTCTTTATTGACACATTGCTTAAAATGTTTAATCTCTCTGCTTATCTTGCGTTTGTCCAAAATTTAAATTATGGACCCTGCTGATGTGGGCTGTTCTCTTTAAGAATAAATACTATTATGAATTTGGGATAATTGGTACAAAAATTTTAAAAAAAATTGATTGCTTTTGAGGAGCATTTTTTTTATGCGGTGTGACCAAATGATCTGCAATGGTTGGATTTTTATTACTCAGGGGTTCCTTCTGTCTTCTTTCTTAGGGATTGCTAAGGGGTGCTTCTCTGTCAAAAATAAAAAATATGAATAACAAGCAAGGGACTTGCGAGACACCATTGGTAACCAACAAATGAGAGTTGAGTGTTCTTAAATACAAAGGCTTGATGCCTACATATTATCTTCTCATCTCTTATGCAGAAGTGAAACAAATGCATAAATCTATTTTTCCTTTTGTTTTCTCCTCAATGCCCATTCTTGAGAGAAGTTGGCCATGGTAAAAGTTCTCAAAGTCACCTTAACTGAGAAGCATTGAAGTACTCCGGATCATACCCCGAAACTCTAAATTTTATTTTTACCCTGAGCACACCTGTGCCACAAGTAGTTGATGGATCACACTCCTCAAAAAGTTTAAGATCATGTACTGTTCACCTCCTTATCCTACCCTTCATAATAATGTTTGTTAGTATTGAGCATTCCCTACTTACTTGGGTACATGGTTTTGCTTGAGGACAAGCAAAAAGATAAGTGTGGGGGTGTGATAAGTGTCCAAATGAGCATGTTTTATGGGTGTATTTCATATATTATATTAGCACATTTCTTGCTCATTTCTCCACTTTGGTTAGTTTTCCTCTAGTTTATGTTTTATTGGTTATCTCACAAATTTATTGGTTAAACATGAGGAAAACCAAGCTAGGAGCAAAGTACACGAAGAGACTAACGCGTAGGCACAAATAGATCTTAAAACGGAGCTGAAACGAACATTTTAGAAGCAAAACAAGTTTCGTCCGAACCAGGGTGGTCCGGACGGTGGTTCGGACAGAACAAAAACCCGTCCGTGTCTTGTCCGCTTAAATTTGGCCGGACAAGATCAAAGGTTGTGTGTGTCCGTGGTGCGTCCGCGGAATAAAGGGCGGACAAAATCGAAGTGTCCGAACCAGGGTGGTCCGGACAATGGTTCGGACACACCAAAATGAAGCCCACGTCCGTGGAAAAATGGCAGGACAGGAAAACAAGGACATGTTATGGTCGTGGATATTTGGACGGACAGCAAACAGAAGACACAATATGTTCGCTCAAAAATGGCCGGACAAGAGATAAACATGTCTGATGAAAAAAGCACGGACAGGAAATAAATGCAACCCAGATCCAGAAATTGACGCGACTGATTTCCTTCGGCGCTGTCTTCCCCAATTGCTTCTTCCTTTGCGGCGCCTACAGACATATCCATCTACTCCATCAACAATATCAGGCGCCGCCCCACTCCACTCCGTAAATCCCTCACGCGTTGTTCCAGCCTTTCTTCTTCCTCCTCATTTCTTCTATAAAACCCACGCTCCTTCTGCTCAAATAATCATCCCTTTCATCATCCATCGCTCACAACAGAACCGAACACCACACCTACGATCCATTCCATCCTCTTATCCCCCACTTCTCCATTTTATTTTTCATTCTTCATTCCACCACTCGGCAGAAGCAGGATTAAATAAGAGAAGAAAGCAGCTGGAGCAAGAGCGAATCGTAGTCCAGTTCCCTCCGGCAGTCTCCAAAATAATGGCTATTTCTATCTTTATTTTATTTCCATCCTTGTTAATGTCTGAGTAATAAATTTAGCTTCCCGGGTTTGGAAGCGAGCCTATTTTATATAATTGTGTTATGTAAGCTTTCCACTATAATTTATCTATGCAATATTTTGATTCTTGTCCTTAATGCGCTTTAATCTTCTTGTACAATTATTAAAGTGATATTTGTAGCTCTTTGTCGAAATGCGATGCTGAGACAAGGTTCTAGACATAGGAAGTCAAAACGGGTTAACGACTAGAAGCATGTCTCGCCTATAGGTTAATCTGTCTCCAATAGGAATTGGTAATTAAGCGATTAAATTATAATGACTTGGGCAAGAATTGCGGCTTGTTGTTTAAGTTAATCTGGGTTTATTGTACAAGAACCGGTCAATGAACTAATTAAGATTCCTGAGTTTATTGTTAAAGTGGAAAAGTCTATATAAATATAATTAGATAAAATAGGTGAGCACAACAACCCAGGATGCTTCTTTAAAAACAAAAAGATTTACAATTTCTATTTCTTTTCTGTTTTGATTAATTGTTTTTATTATTGTCTTATGAGTTAGCTTTTAATCTTACTCTTCCAAAATTGATAAAACATGTTTACTAAAAATCTCAGTCAATTTACTACACTATCAGTTATCCACAGCGAGGTCCCCAAGAGTACGACAACCCACAAATCCACTATTCCGCAAAACGATAGGTACACTGCCTAAGTTGTAGAAGTAGTCACATATTTCTCCAACAACTTGCACAATTAGGAAATCTCTTTTGTTGTTGTAAACAAATAGAGTTTTGTCTACTTTACCTCTTTTAAAGTGGTTTTCCAATAGATAGGAGGACAGACGATCATACCATGATCTTGGTGCCAGTTTGAGCCCGTAAAGAGATTTGTCAAGTTTGAGTACCATGTCTTTTCCTTCTTGTGTCTCAAAACCTAGAGGTTACTCAACATAAACTTCCTCTTTGACGTACCCATTTTGGAAGGCACTTTTAATGTCAAGTTGGAAGAGTTTGATTCCTTTGTGTGCAGCAAATGCAATTAGTAATCTGATAGATTTCATCCTTTCTACTGGAGCGAAGGTTTCTTGGAAGTCTATTCCTTCTTGTTGACGATATCCTTGAGCTACCAGACAAGCTTTATTCGTGACAACTTCTCCCATTTCATTTAGCTTGTTTTTAAAGACCCATTTTGTGCCAAGTACTCCTTGATGAGTAGGACGAGGCACAAGATGCCAGACTTTGCATCTTTCAAACTGGTTTAGTTCTTCTTGCATTGCATTGATCCAGTATGAGTCTCGAAGTGCTTCCTTGGTGTTTTTGGGCTCGATGGGTGAGACTGTCGTTGAGAAGGGTAGAAGATCTCGAGTTTATGCTCTTGTCTGAGTTCCTTTGGATATGTCTGATATGATATTCTCCAATGGATGATTTTTGTACAAGGCACGAGATTGATGAATGGTTGATGAAGAGAGAGGATCTTCGACATCATTGTTTCCTTTGTCGACCTGTTGTTGACCTGTTGCTGACCTGTCGGACAAGTTTTCTTCAGTCGGTGATTCATCTTTAGGATTATCTATGTGATCTTGATCAGCTAGATTGAATCCAAGTTCTTTATCTTCATCATATTCCTTGACCTTGTGTACGTCATCCTCATCAAAGACTACATGCACACTTTCCTCCACCTTCAGTGTCCTTTTGTTGTATACTTTGTATGCCCGACTTCTTTCAGAGTATCCAAGGAAGATGGCCATATCACTTCTGGCATCAAACTTTCCAAGGGGACTCTTTTCATTGTTGTGGACATAACATTTGCAACCGAATGTCCTGAAGTGACTTATGTTTGGTTTTCTTCCCTTGATTAACTCATAGGGAATTTTGTTGAGGATAGGTCGTATGAGCGTTCTATTTGTGATGTAGCAGGCAGTCACCACCACCTCTGCCCAGAAGACCTAAGGAAGACTGCTCCCCAATAGCATGGCCCTGGCTACCTCTTGTAGTGTTCTGTTCTTTCGCTCAACTACCCCATTCTGTTGGGGTGTTCTTGGTGCTGAATATGTGTGACTAATCCCATGTTGTTTACACATATCCATGAATTATTGATTCTCAAACTCTGACCCATGATCAGACCGAAGAGTTTTGATCTTGAGATTTGAGTTGTACTTGGGCTTTTCCTGCAAAGGCTTGAAATTTCTCAAAAACTTTGTCTTTGGAAGCAATAAAGAGTGTCCAAACAAACCGTGAGTAATCATCAACAATTAAAAACACATACCAATTTCCTCCAAAACTTTTGACTCTCATAGGTCCACATAAGTCCATGTGAAGTAATTCAAGTGGCTTGGATGTACTAACTAAGTTCTTTGATTTAAAATAAGTCTTGGTCTGTTTTCTTCTAACACAAGCATCACAAAGATTGGTCTCAGATTCTTTAATCTCAGGAAGACCTCTTACCAACTATTTCTTGACAAGTTTTCTTAGTAAAGAAGTGCTAACATGCCCTAGTCTTCTGTGCCATAGTGTAGAGTCATCTATTGAAGCAGTCAAGCATGGAAGATTTGGACTGTCAATATTCTCTAAGCTTGTTACATAAACATTTCCACCTTTTACCCTTTAGCAACTCTTTGCCATTGTTACAAATTTGAGAAACACTAAAACAAGTTGAATTTTAAACCATGAACTAGATTTACACCATCTATGACATAATCAGAAGTAATGCCAACCTTACCTACATCGATGATTTTTCCTTTCTTGTTGTCGCCAAAGGAAACGGTTCCTTGGCTTCCTGGTTCGAGTGAGAAGAACTTCTTTTTGTCTCCTGTCATGTGTTTAGAGCATCCACTGTCGATGTACCAGCAGGGGTCCATTCTCACTCAATTTTGCACTTAACAGGTTAGTGGATTGGGTTAGGGTCCATAGAAATATTGGACCCATTTCCACCATTTAATGATCTAAGATCATTTTTGACTATCCATTTTAGTCCTAGTTTCTTGAGTTGCCAATGCCTCATAAAAATTGTTTTATAGCAATTGGATTCATGATGACTAGGTTGTCTGCATAAGCTGCAGACATCTCTACGACTGGTCTTTGACCGGTGTCCGACCTGTCGTTTGCTTCTCCTCATGGGTGTCTTGGAAACAGCACCTATCTTAGAATATTTTTCTTTGATGGTAGCTAGTACCTTTTCTTTAGTGTTAAGAGCAACAATCTTTTCATCGATTTCAGGTTTTTTTCATGCTTCAATTTTTCATGAACAAAGAGAATTTCACTATAATCTCTTTGTAATTTCATGAGTGCCCTCATGAGATTATCTACCTTGCTTTTATCCGAGGTTTTTCTCAATTTTTCATTTTCTTCCAAAAGTTCATCGTTTTCAGTTTCTAATGCCTCCAGGTGATCAACTAATATAAGAGAAAACTTTCTAAGTCCTAGAAGTTCAAACTTTTGAATTCTCCTTCTAAGTTTAGAATAGTTTACATTATGTTGTTTTTCTTCTTCTTCTTCTGATTCTGAGACATCATTTCCTTGTGCCATCAAGCACACTTCTTCAAGGCATAGGTGAGCCTTCTCATTTTCTGAGGTGTCGCTGTCTAAGGTTTGATTGTCATCACTCTATTCAGAATCTTCCCATGCGGCAACGAAGGCTTCCTTCTTTGGTCCTTTGTTGAATGATTGTCGGACAGGCTTCTTGACCCTGTCGTTGTCCTCTTGTGATCGTTGAGGGCAGTCTTTGATATGATGTCCGCGTTTTGAACACCCAAAACACTTGTCATTGCTCTTCCTCTGATCATCCGACTCCTTGGACTCCTTGCCTTTCCTTATTTTATTTCTTATGAACTTTCGAACGTACCTCTTAGCATAGAGGACCATTTCATCATTGTCGTCTCCTGAAGGGCTATGCCTTTCCACTATCTCTTGATGCGCTTTCTGAGTTCCTGTGGTGTAGTTTTAACTCGAAAGCCATTAGAGATCCTAGCATGTCTGCCAGAGACATTTTGGAGAGATCATGCACTTCTTGTATGGCATTGACTTTGCTGTCAAAGGACGGAAAGATCTGAGGAACTTCCGAATTTGATCCTCGTTATAGTTCTTCAAAGCACCAACATTTCGTTGATTAGCTTAGTGAACCTTGTATGCATTTCAGAAATGCTCTCCTTTTCTTCCTTATTGAATAGCTCCCAGTTAGTGGGCAGCAACTCAATGCGAGTCTTTTTGATCTCATCATTCCCTTCATAGGTTACCTCAAGAGTTTTCCAAATCTCTTGGGCTATTTTAGCTGAAGCAATCTTGGAGTATTGCTCAGGTAGTAGTGCACAATGAAGTATTCTTACAGCTCGAGCATTGAATACCAGCTTCTTGATTTGATCATCCGTCATGTTGTCAATAGATATGTCTTGTCCTTGAGGACTCGGGAAGGAGTACTCTCCATGTGTTATCACCCTCCACATTCTTGGATCGTCAGACTTGATATGAAACTCCATCTTGTTCTTCCAGTGAGTGTAGTTGTCTCCATTGAAGAGTGGTGGTCGATTTGGTGCAGAACCTTCTTCTGCTGCTAGAATGCTTGCATGAGACATCTTTGATCATCTTCCAAAGCAGTTAGCTTTCCAGAAGAGACCTGCTCTGATACCAATTGAAACCAGCAAGCGCTCCTGATGCGTCCCCGACCTATCGTGGACGTATCGTGGACTCTAATATAACTTGATAGTTTAAGGAGGGACGAGAGATAACTTTATACTGGAAAACACATTTCGATTGAGAATTTACACACACGAAATTCACTCAACCTCCCATGCCCCACACACGGACTCCCGGGACAGTTTCGACTTTACCCCTAAAGTCGTCAACCCTTTCCTGACTATCGGCCTACAGTTCACCGACCGTTCCCCGACCTGTCGTCCTATCAAATACCCAATGTATTGATACTCTTACCCAGTCCTCTCTAGCTCACCAACTCTCTAGCACTTACACACACTCCTAAGTCTGATCCACACTTGCCCAGATTTTCTCTATCTTTTTGCTCGTACAGGGGTTACTTACATATGGAATAGATGCAAGTATATATATACGGTTGTTAGGATGTAACTACCATCCTATCAATCCCTAAACTTCTAGGAGTCGACTTCTACTTCGATTATTCACATAACAAACACACTAGACTTGCAGAAAGTCTTCAACTTGATCTAGAGGCTTGAGCTACGTGTCGCCTCATGGTTGGTCAAGTTGGCGGCAGCCCTCTTGATAGGTCAATCACCACTTGTGTGCCCCACTTGCCTGATTCTGTCTAGTTCATTAAATGCTCATAAATGCCCTCTTCTGAATTCATTATGGCTATGTAATGATGTTCTTTTATAGCTTTGTTATCTTGTGCATTAATGAATTTCTCCTTTTGTCGCGAGCTTGTCTTGATTAAGTTGCTCATGTGGATGTATGTGTCTTTACTGAATGTGTCGATCCTTTGCAGTCTTCTGTCTTTGATTTGCATCTTTAAGCATAAGAGATATCTTCGTGCGGTGTCTGACTGGTTGTCTGTGCTAGAAGTCCTCCGGAGCTCTCGCCGACAAGTGCCCAACTGGTAGAGCACATGTCGTGGATTGAGCGCGCTTGCAACCTTGCGTGCTATGCCACTCATGACTTAAGTGCGCTTGCAACCTTGCATGCTAAGCCACTTATTCACCTGTCTATCTGAATCATGAATCTTGACAAACACATTAGATAGACAATACAAGGTTTGCTATCATCAAAACTAAAGGATCTTGTCTTAACACTAAGCATGTCGCCCCATGCTGTCGTAAGTTCTAGTCTCCTTTTAATTAGGATTCTCATTCTACCGCTATTAGGTGCGGGTATTGTTGTTCAACCGGGAACTGTCTTCGGGATTTCCAATTCTTGGAATCCACAGTAGGACAGGTTCTTGTTTTCCGTAGGATTATTTCACAACTACCACATCGGGCTTCCTAAGTAAGAGAGGTCTTTCCCTCTCTCTGGCGTTCTTTCCCGAGTTATAAAATAGGGGATGTGGAGGGCGGGTTTTTGATGTAGGTATCACACCGGGAGTTCCTAACTAGCGTATCTCTCACGCTATCACTCAACCCTTAGCCCTAGCTTCTAATTCCTAACTCGGTATTTCCTAAACTTGGTATTTCCAGTCGTCAGAGAGATACTTCGCTCTAATACCACTTTTTGTAACACCCCTACCGCTAATCCCGTCATTACCGTCTAATCATCTCGTACCTCCATACATACGCAGCGGATGATTCCTTACACAACGGCGGGTGATACATTGTCGTTAGCCATCCATGTCACTAACAAGGCATACTTCCATTACAGCATCGGTCTGATGAACCGGAATACCCGAGTACAGCAATACAACTCACACTTCCAAACCGAGTCCAAATAATTCTCCATTCATGCATTGCTCAATACCTACAATACAATATACCGAGTCTTCTAAGGTACAATCCCAAAGTACAACGTTTCTCACAAGTCTATACACACTTATCGAGAGTCTAACCTCCTACCCATGTCTCACAATTCTACATGCTTCCCAAAATACATAAGGGTGTACCACTCGGTACACCGGCAGTTCCAAGGGCTACAAGCCCGTATACAAATAATACACCATTCAGGATATTCCCTAGCTAAACTAAGCAAAACAGCCCGGTCTCACTCTCGACCATTTAGCTTTGTCGGGTACCTGAAATAAAAATGGTGCCCCAAGGGGCTCAGTAAATAGCTGGTATGAAATTCGCATACCCCGCATGCTAACGGGGGTACGCCGACTACTTTGTCGCATACATGAGGTTCATTTATTTGTACATGCATACATGCTATAATGAACAACCATACATTTACACAATTGTGCATACATACATACATTCCAATACATACCATGGAAGACCATCACAAATCAACCAATCATACATGCCAAGGCACTGAGATACACTCCTCAAGTTCATACACAATACTTTGTTAGTTACTTACTCATACGAGTTAATCGGATGTTCTTTACTCTTTTACTCGGGACCATACGACTTACACCAGTCTTGGTCTTACTCATACAAATACTTATTTTCTTACATTATACTCAAGTTAAGTCGGTGTGACCTCCGGGCAGAGACTACACCGTCTCACCACCGGGCTTTAGGTTGGCTTGCTTCCCCAGGTTGCTACCCATTTAAGGGGTTTGGACCATGAGAAAGATTAGGCCAGGAATCGGATCCAACCTCTTGTGTCTCCTCATCCTCACGCGTGGCCGAAACTATATCGGACTTCTTACATACTCCAATTTACCAATTTACTCAAAGTTAGAAGGGTTACATAGTTAGTGAGTTAGTGAGAATCATTCACAATCACTAAGTCAAGGGTTAGCACAATTGCACAACCACAATCAAGCACTTCATCATCAATCATACATTTCATGAATTATACAAACTACAAGTTCACATACAATCCAACAAGGAACAATACATTACAAGCACAAGAGAGTGCAATAAACCCGATTCGTGCATTTTATCTTATTTAGGTGATCACACATAACACATAAACACACATACCAGGGTAGCCACGTTAGCATACAGGGCATGAGAAAATCATACCGTTCACCATAGTTTTTTGATCACCGACTCTCCTTCGGAGTCCAATCATTCAAATCCTATAACATACATAGAATTAGATGGTCAATTATCTATAATTAACCTAACCCATTTCATCTTTAGTGTTTCCCGATTTACAACTACTAATTCCTTACAATTCAAATTCATTCACATAAGTTATTTACTTAAGCCTGTTTACACCCCTAATGACCTTTACATGTCATTAATTAAGTATTAAAAATCTTATAATACCAATACCATTCGAATCCCCACCTTTAAACTGCTTAAAAACACTTGCTGGGAAGATTTTGGGGTGGTCCGGGTTTGTGTCCGGGGTTACAAACCTTGACCAAGCCTTGAATACACTTTCTATCCTATTTTTACTATGGTCCAGGTTTGTGTGCCAGAATGTAAACCCGGACCAAACCCAGAAATGCGTTTTTGCCTTGCTTTTAGGGTGGTCCGGGTATATGTACCGATTTACAAACACGGACCAGCCCTTTTATACTCCATTTTGCAGTTTTTCAACCTCTATTCAGCCCCTATTTCATACTCAATCCTTTCATAATCTTTCTACATGTAATCTAGCATGTTTTTACACCAATTATACACTTTAAACCTCGTTAATTCATTCGTTAAACTCATCACCCATTTCTTGGTTTCCTTACATCATCTTCCCATTCTTAATTCTCCTAAAACTCATGCTACAGATTTTATTTTCTTCCTTTCTCTTACTCAATGGTTCTTTAGCTAATGACATCTAGCTATACACTTGCATCATTTCTCATTCCCAAATTCACCCCAAATACATCATTCTCTTCTAATCCAAAACCAAGGCAATTAGCCACTTAAGTTCACCTCTACAACACCTAGTCATTCATAGGTTATTTTCTCCTTATCTAAAACACTTAAGTCCTCAAGTTTCTAGGACAATTTTGACAGAGTTTCCCCTAGAATTTTAACATTTCCCACACACAATTCAGCTCATCAACACAATTCCAATACCCACATCAATTTAAGCACATAAACTTTCCTGCACATTCATCATAATGATCCCATTGTGCATAAACCTTAATACTTGGCTCTAAGGCCCTTAAACATTTCATAACCAATGCCAAAATACCTTTATTACTTAGTTACCATTGCAGTGGCTTACTCAATACCAAAGCAATATAATTTCTCATACTACAAGACATTAAAACTCATTCCAAGGTGAGTCCATTACCTTGTGATTTCTACTTCCCCTTTTTCCTTCCTTTCTCTTCTTGTTCTTTCCTTTCTCTTCTTGATCTTTCTTTCTTTGTTACTTGTCTACAATTTGACCAAGCTACAGCCCATTGTCCAATGGGTTACACACATACACTAGTAAATACACAACTCTAGAATTAAACCCTAGAATTAGAGAGTGATTCCAAGGCGTTAAGATGAGGGATTACCTTGCACTTCTAGATGAAGTTTTTGGTAACTAAGAATCCCAATACTCCAGCCCTTTTCTTGAAGCAAAACCGGCTGGCACAAGGAATACGAGAGAGCTCAAAAACTGAAATTTTCGGTTGTGAAGAAAGGCTAGAAAAAGAGGGATTTTTGAACTCTTTCTTACCTTAAACCAACAAGGAGTTGTCCTAGCTCAAAATGGGCTTCTTCTTGCTTCAAATGGAGGTCCTTCCATGGAGATTAAGGTTGGAGTTTTCGGATTTTGAGAAGAGGGAAGTGATCCCCAAGGTGAGAGGAGTTCAACGGTGTAGTTATTTTTGTGTTTCAACCTTGTTTAAGGCAAGAAAAATGAAGAAGACCCATAAGTGAGAGAGGGGGAATGGGAAGAAGAGAGAATCAGAGAAGTGTTTTTGCACTTTATTTACTTTTTACTATCTTCTTTTGTCTTCTAGTGAGTGAGAGAGCCTATGAGAGTGGGAGAGAGCTGGAAAAAAACGTGCCACACACAATAAGAGGGATGCCAGCATTTTTTTTATTTACAAAGGGAGGGGAATATTTTGCTCTATATACAATTTACACCCCAAAAGTACCCGTTTTTACACTATTCACTTACCAGTCCATTTTCCGGAATTTTCTCGTTTAAATTTTAATGGCTCTAGGCCTTCACTAAAATTTAATTATATATATTTGATGGACTATAATTTTTTACGAGTTCATTAAACCCGCTTAAAGTCACATTTCCCGGTTTTCTCGAAAAACATGCTTTAAGGCTCATTTACGGTTTTAAGGCTCATTTTATGGATCCGTTTTCTTCGGAAATTGTTTCGACATATTATTTAGGCATAATTAAGCCTTAGGAACCCATCTAGGATCCTAGTCGAGGTCTCATACATCCTATGGTTATGTAACGCTCATTTTTACATTTTTTTTGTTTTTTAAGCGTTTTCTCTTTTCTTTTGGTTTTATTTCCTTCACCAATATTCCTTAGGAACTATTAGGTCCTTAAA
This sequence comes from Limonium bicolor, assembly GCA_023374045.1. Taxonomy (NCBI): domain Eukaryota; kingdom Viridiplantae; phylum Streptophyta; class Magnoliopsida; order Caryophyllales; family Plumbaginaceae; genus Limonium; species Limonium bicolor. Next base: position 282,808,793 of record CM041781.1, read on the forward strand.
TACCATATTAGAATGATTTAATCACCATAGTTAAGTTCAGGGTATTTCACGAAAAGACGAAAAAGCCCCTCCCTCACTAATTATAGGGAGCCGGTTTTTAGATGAATCAACCCCCTCCTTTTTTACTCATTTGACTCTTATTAATTAAAGAAGACAAAAGACAAAAGTGAAAAAGTAAAAAGGTACATAAATTACCTTTTCCCTCTCTCTCCTCACATTTCCCTCTCTCTTTCATTTCTCCTTCCTCCCAGCCGTCTCCCTCCTCCTCTCTTCTACTGGTGATTTTGAAGCAGCCCTCCCATGGCTTCTTGCCTTATTTTGCTTGCCCAGGCTACTCCAAAGCCCCAACCTCAAAACAAATTACATATCCTTGCTCCTCTCATCTAGAGCTACCTTTCCCTCTTTTCAAAGTCTCAAATGGATAAAGTTGACCACCATGGGTATAGCACCATTGGAGGAGAAAATCAGATTTTATGGAGCTAGGGAGTCTCCTCTTTCATTTAAGGTAAGAAAATCCAAGAAAAAACTCATTTTTCCCTCTCTTCCTTGACTTGGCCGATTTTTAGCTTCTCAAGTGCTTGTTTCCTTTTTTGTATGAGCATTGGTTCAAGCTTCTAAAGGGTGGTTGGAACTCTCCCTTGATTCATGATCAAAAGCCATTCTAGGGTTCCAAGGTAAATTCCTAAATTTAGTGCCTTAAGCCTTTCTTCTTGAATTCTAGGTTAATTTATGAACCTAGTGCATTAATGAGTTCTCATTAGCCTTATGTGGGTATTGGTCTAGAGCTTTGGCAATGGTATTGCCCCATGACCGATTTACAATCAAGAGAAGAGGGGAAGAGAAAGAAAAGAAGTGAAAGGAGAAGCTTGAGAATTAAAGGTAAACCGTCTACCCTAATATCTATCCTAATTGCCTTAGAAATTATGGGATGGGCAAATGAAAGAATGAACAAAAATCTGCGTTGGAAATGTGGTTGGTTGATATGAGTGAGAATTATGGTTGTGTTTAATGCATTGGTAAATTTTTGTGTGATTTAAGGGCCTAAGAGCCAAGCATTTAAGTTTAGTGCACTATATTGTGTTTGGTGAAATCTGGATAGGAATTATGTGTTGTTAGTGCCCAATATTGGGTATGGATAGTTTGAATTGTTTAGGTGCTCAAAATAATGCAATTGGGCATGCTAGGATTGTAGGGAGGTTATGGCAAAATTTCTGTAGAAATTAAAGAGTTAGGTGACTTTATGAGTTTAAGGAACCTAAGGGTTAACTAGGAGTTGATAAGGAATAAATTGGGTCAGCTAATCACCCAAGAGGTGGGTTGAAGAAGTAAAAGGAAGTGTGCAAAAACTGTAGCAAAAATGTTTTAGGAAAGTCTTGGATTTGCTAGAGAAGAACTAGTGTGGATGACCTTGTGAATGGTGAATAAACTTGGGTATTGTAAGTGCAAATGTCTAGGAGGGATTTGGAATGGTCAAGCCATTGAGTTAGTGAGTTGGAGAGCAAATGAACAACTTAGAACCTAGAGCTGAAATTGTAAGTGCAGGAAATTAGAGTGTAAATTGGTAGAATTGATCATGATTGAGTAAAGAGTTTGACCAATGGTTTATGAAGGTTTAAGGAGTGTTTAAGGTGCTAAAACATGCTATATTACATGTGGAAAGATTAGGAAAACATTGGGTAAGAATTGAGGTTGGAACAGAGTTTAAAAACTGTCAAATGTAACAGGACCAGACATGGTCCGGGTTTGTAAACAAGTACGCAAACCCGGACCACCCCTTAAACTAGGCAGAATGTCTCTCCGTTGGATTGATCCGGGTTTACAAACCGGGACACAAACCCGGACCAACCTAAGAACATGGCAGTAAGTTGATCGAAGAGATGGTCCGGGTTTGCAAACAAGTACGCAAACCCGGACCAACACAAAAATGCTCCAAATGTTGAAAAATGACATTTTAAGATGGGGAATTGAATGGTAATGGTATTATAGATAATTAAGACTTGTTTGATGACATGTAAAGGTCATTAGGAGTATAAACAAGTGTAGATTGAATGAGAAAGTGAGAACTTAAGATCACATGAGTAACGATAAGACAACGGGACAACAGGGTTAAATACGGGCGCATGAGTCGTTTAAATACCGTATTGCCATAATATTAATAGAAACAGTCAAAATGTTACCAGTTGTTCGGGAATAACCTGAGGAGCGTGAGATGACACGATAGAGTAAATCCTTGGTGTCAGGTATGGTTTTCTTGTAACTTGTGTCCTACCGAGTTACGCTCGGCTTGTGTGCTATCTGTTTGTGTGCCAACCTAACAAGATAAAAGCACAAAAATGTTATTGCAATTGATATATATGTATATCTTAATGCCTGCTATATGTGCTAACCCTCCTTGATTGAGTATGTGATCTAACTGAACATCGTAGATCAACTCACATTAGGACAACGTTTGGTTAGCGACTCATAGAAAGAGTCGATACACAAAATAACTAAAACGTGGAGAAACACGTAAAAAATCTCAACTAAAGAATAATTGTAGTTCAACATTATGAACTCATGAGAAAAGTAAATAGGTGTACGGGATTAGTAAACTCCCTTTTGAATGTTTCGTCGAGAACAACGATAATACAATTTATGAACTCACTAGAATATGAGAATGATATGGGACTAGAGAACTCCCTTTTAATGATAGTCGACCTCCTATAAGAGGATCCAACCCGGTATGAGAAAATGACCCGAATGTATAAGTATTCGAAATGTTGGGGCAACCCTTAAATCTGAGAATACAAGAACTTGAGAAAATTCCCTAAGTTATTAGGTGACATCGAGAGTGATGCTTCTAGACTAATATACATAAATATAATATGACTCCTATGAGAGGAGTGATTGGGAATGTGAGAAGTCCGAGAGAGATTCGGACGTATGTGAAAGAAAGAGGAACTAAGATAGTAGTTCCGGTTGCTAGTTGAATCTTCCCACTATGCTAGACCCAGTGTAGGGTCGAAACTGGGGAAGTAAGACTAGAACTTGAAAGCCCGGTGGTGAGTCTTGTGAATGTCTCTGCCCGGAGGTCATGTGTATTGACTTAAGAATTATTCGAGAGAGAAATAATTGAGAAAGTAAGATTGATCCTGTAGTGTCTATAGAACTAAGAGAACAAGTAAATTATCCGAAGAGAATGGATAAGATATTGAACAATGAGAATGAGGCGTTAGTGAGGAAGAAACCCTCAAGGCCTAAAGAGTAAGATTGTGCAAACTAACAAATTAATGTGTTAGTTGTAATTGTATTCCTTATTTGAATACTTGTGAATGCGAGCATGTTGTATGTTAATTGCACTTCATGTTTTGATTTAAATAAAATCAATCGCATGTTGAAGAGAATTAGTTGAGTGTGGCCCGGTAGTAGCGGGTTGCACGACTATCATACCAGCAAAGGTGCTAAGTCCCTTTGGGGCCACCCATTACTTTTCAGGTACATTGGAGCTGATTAACGTTCGAGAGTAGGAAGGGGTTGGTGCTATTGCATGGGTAGTTCATTTATTTACATTGTAATTGTTGTATCGTAAGACCGAAATGTTATCGGCAAGTTGAGGATTGTATAGACTCGGTATAGTGTTGTATTAAGGATGGTATGTGACTTGGTTTAGAAATGAATTGATGATTATATTTGTTTAAGTACTCGGGTATTCCGGTCCATCGGACCGTTACTGTATTTGAGTTAGGTCTGGTTAGCCACGTGGGTGGCTAGCGGCATTCACCCACCGTCGTGTTTGGATTATCCGTTGCGAATGTAACAACGAACGAGGTGATTGTATTTAATGAAGATTAGCGGTAGGGTGTTACAATAGATGAAGAGAGAGCTAGATAGAGGGGTTTGAAATTGTAAAGCAAGGATGCCCCTCCTTGTCTTGTTCTAGCTGCTTGTAGAATCGGAAATGAGTGAGAGGTGTGGAAGAACGGTGCTCTTCTCGTAGGTTGGGGGAAGGCTGCTGGATGATGAAGGAAAAGTGATGATATTGATGGTTGTAGGGATCCGAAAGTGTATGGGGAAGGAGAGGGATGTTTGTAGACAAGGTTTACTTGCCTTGTACTTGTTTTTGTTGTTTATTCTATAATGGTGCCTTATGGTCTCTCCTTTACCATGGAACCGAGATGGTGTGAGGTTGGAGGGAGAGAAAAAACGGTTTGTATAGGTGGGTGAGAGGAGATAGAAAATTGTGGGTATAAGTACAAGTTAGCTATTTTGTAATTTAAATAAGTGTACTTATCTCACTTTTACTTAATTCAACTTTCCCCCCCTCTTTTGTTTGTAGGAAATCGGCTGCACTACTTGGGAGGGGAGAATTTTGAATTCTGTTCATTAATGTTATACATTAATGAGGTATTATGGGCTTATTTATGTGTTAGTTAGTGACATGTGTTATTTCCTTATTTTAGTGTATATAGTAATGTATATTGCACTTACAAGTTGTTTGACTATATACGGTACTTTATTGGTTTAATGAGTGTCATTAGTGGTATCTAATACATGTTATTAGTGTGTTACATGTGATAGTAAATTTAGGAGTTGGTTCCTTCTTAATAATATTCTCTCTTTGGTTAGAGATTTAGTGTATAGTTTAATGTCCATTTAGACTATATGTTCATACATTAATATTATGGCAATTATTGCTCATGATCTAAATTAATCCTTATTAATTAAGGTAATAATATTTGGGGTACATTATCACTCTTCTTAAACTATCAAATTGCTTGATCAACGACACGTCCACGACAGGTCGAGGACATATCTGGAGCACTATCTAGTTTCAGTTATGTTATGAGGTAAGTGGACGCTTAATTACTCACATGGTTGAGTAATGACGGTAGCACCCGAGTGAGAACGATTGGCTTTTTATTTCCACCGTGACTCGAACCGTCTTTAATTATGCTACGACTTTAATTAATATGAGTTTAAGAATAGGGGTGTTACAACAAGTTGCCCATGTCTAAAACTGAAAGAAAAATATTTAAATATATTTATATTATAATATATTCGTGTGCGTGATCGGGTTATCAAGTGGAAAACGTTCATCTGATCCGAACGTCACCCGCATCTATTTCACCGTCGCCCGTTTTTACTGGTTCTTTTTTACCGATTTTAACGGGTCGGGTGGTTAGGTGAAATCGACCGACATTAGAATTGTCATTCCTAGCTTCAATCTTACCAAAATTTCTATTCTACAAATTTTCCTCCACATAATTTCAATTATTAATTCAGCAATTTATTTTGTATGTTTGTTTACCTAGGTACCTGTTTCTTACTAATTGAAATTGGTTGAAAAATAAAGAAAAGAATCAAAGCCTAAGACTCGCATTTTGAAATTCAGTGAGTAATAAATAAGTAGAATTTTAATAATACCGACTAATACAATTTCTAAGTTATCATTGAATACTTATTGATTCGAAACCAGAAAGAGATAGCCATGTTGCTCAACTCTCAAAAGATGCCATCTATTCGTGTCACAAGCGAACGTCATATTATAATTTTAATTAAATTCCGGTTGTTACGGACATCTGTCTAGTCTTGACTCGATTATTATCAATCCTCGAATATAGTCTATTATTTGATTTTGATATTTAATATTAAATAAAATAATTTTTTAATTTTATTTTTTGATTTTGACATGATAAATTATATATTGTTATATTTAATTATAAAATTATTTAATTTTATATATTTAATACTAAAATAAAAAATGTATCATAATGGGAGTACAATAATTAATTTAATTATATAATTACAATGATACTATACAATACAATGTCGTGAACTTCTCCACCATTTCCCCTTCCATTAACACCTCACCTCAATGACTTCTCATCCCATCCGAACAGATCAACCACCACCACCGCCACCGCAACCCAAATCCACTTCCTCCCCGTGGCGCCGGTTCAACGGCCGCCGACCCCACACCCATACCCGGTTCCAGTGGCGAAGATCAACACGTGGCTCCCCGTGATCCGCCTTGGAGGTGGAAAGAATCGGCGGAATAAAGCTTTCGTTAGGGAAGATACTACGTCGTATTCGACTGAAGTGGTTGAAGCTGCAATACTCTCGCATGATGAAGAAATTGAAAATATACTACCAAGGAATTATAAAGGATTTGATAGAAGCCAGCAGCGCTTCAACTGATCAGGTCTTGCAGCAGAGAAGTCTTATGGAGACTTCCATGGTTGTTCCAGTGATGAGTCTTTCGTCGTTTTCCGCTAAAAAGCATTACTATGCATCTGCTGGATGTAGGGTTGGGTCACGCTCGATCAACCAAATGATATAGATTTGTAGTGGTGTTGTGGTCTTGAATGTTTATTTTGAGTTTTGTTCAAATTCATCATCCATGGATCCCCCTTTCTCGGTTCTGGCACCATTCCGGTCTGTCTTTCATCCCAGCTGGTCTCTATTAATTAAGAACATGCCTGTAAGAAACCATGAAATAATAATGTCATTTTTTTCCACAATTTCCCTTTAATAACATTTTATATTTTGTCAACATCACTGTATTAGTTCGGTGTATCATTGTCTCTCTTTAAATATTATAAACTTTAGCAATCAGTTTGTAACTGTACCCTCTCCCATATGTACGTTGTTTCTTCTTTTTTTTTTTATCAGAATGCTATCAATTAGCAGGAATTGTCTTTGGTCACGACCAGGGATGTTCTAGTCGGTACATTATAGAGAAGCAAAAATATAGAAAACGAGTACAGTAAAGAAATTAAACAGATCTTGATATTGGAGCTTGACAAACAGTGCTGAGAGCTGTCCTGCGCAGGTCTTTTGCACCGCACCACTCTACAGCTTGGAGCTTTATCATCATGCTGAGTCCATCCCAATCAATTTTTGCTGCTCAAAAATAATTCTATTCCTTGTAGACCACTAGTTGTATGTAGTAAACAGAAAGGAAGCTTTCCAGAGCTTTTGAGCTCTCCTTGATGGAGAAGACTCATACCAATTCGAAAACAACTGCTGCACATTAACGGCCTGAAGCAGCGGCACTCCCCACCATCTAGCTATGATCGTCCAAACATTTTTAGTAACAGCACATGACCAGAACAGATGGTCTGTTGTTTCAACAGCACCATTACACAGCGGACAGAAAACTTGTCCCAGAGTAGCAACATTCATGCTAAACAGTCTCTCTCTGGTTAGCAGTTTGTTACTCAACATAAACCAGTTGAAGACTTCAACTCTTGGAGGGGCCAAATTGCAGCAGAAAAATTTATGCCAAGACAGGAGAGGAGGACAATGTAATTTTACTAGCTCAGTATACCTAAACTTACGGGCTTGGTTGATATTGCTTGCTGTCTAACTAATTTGCCTTTTTCCACTTTTAAAACACCAAAATTAGCGCGACATGGATAATAATGTTAGATATGATCATTCGGGTTGGTTCCCATCACCAATTGTGTTGCTCCCATCACCAAGTCTATGCATTCATCAAATTGCATTTCACCATCACAAATTGCATCATCAAATTCAAAAAATGCATCTATCTGCATTCAACATACTTCATTAATTAGCAAGCACGTGCAATAGCCATAAACAACATCAGAAATCAATCGTAATAACAATTAAGCAAAGCTCCCTTTTCTCGCCTGCTGTGAGAGTCTTTGGTTTCACCGCTGACTATCGTTATTTCATAGGTAACTATGGAAAATGAACTGCTTCCTACGTATGTTTTTTACTCAGGATTGGGGTTGAGCTTGTTTCTTGTCTTCATTTTCCTCCACCCCTGCCTCCTCTTGTCCCCTGTGTCTTGCTACCCTTGAAGAGTTGAACACCAAGTTAGTCTTTTTCGCAAATTTCTCTTTCAATTTCTTCTTCCGTACACACACAAGTCATGGCTGAGGAACCATCTAACGCCCCATGGTTGTGGGCATCGGGTTTGCATTTTGGGAGGAAAGCTGCTCTGGATGATAACAGTGACACATGGAGATTTGTTTGTGGGTTGATTGATACGTCCTCGAGTGGGGATGACGTTCTCTTTGATGAACCATCTTCTAGCACTAATAACACGAGTTCTGTGAAAGATAACAACTTGGGCTTTTCCATTGCATGTCCAACTTATGAGGGTGCACCCGAGGGTCGTTAGGTCTGGAGTAGTGTCACTAAGCATAGCTCATATGGCGGAGCGACGATCTTGTTGGAGTCAGATCCGGTTGATTGTCTGATTTCTCTTGTAAAGGATAGTACTTCTGGTGGCGTTGCCTGTAAGAAGCACAACCATGATAGATTAATAAGACAGGATCGTACGGATGAACCTCAGCCAACCCTACATCCAAATCCTAGGACAAAGAAGGTAAGAGATTACAAGTTGTCAAAGGCCAAGCTTGGTGATTGATTTTGTACACATGGTAGCTCTAAATCCAACAACTAATGGCTTCAAAGAAGTGGCGGCAGCTCCTAACAAGTCTGGTGGTTGTTGGGGCTAGTTGTTGTGGCATGTCTAGTTCTAGGATTTTGTTGGGGGATTGTTGTAACCAATTTTCTTAGTCACCGTGGTCATTCCTATCTTGTTTAACTAGCTCTATATGGTTTTATTGTGTTGACACTATCTATGAATTATTCTGGTTTAATATTCTAGTAACTAAAGGGGGGATTCGCACCGGATTGAGTTCCAGTTGGTCTGGAAAGGAACGTGCGGGACAAGCTCTTGAGTTTAGGGAACAGTTTGAGCCATTACTAGGTTTGGGTTGGCTCGGTTCGTTTTTTGTTTTGTTGTTTACCCAAATTGGTACCAGCTGTTTCATGGTTTTGGGTTCTTAGGTTGTATGTTGTTGCATAATTCCACTTAATCAATATGACTACCTTACTTTCAGAAAAAAAAAAACATACAACATCAATTTGCATCAAATTCTACAAATTACATCATTAGCTTTACTTTCGTCATCTCATTCCAACAATTGTGAGAAGGGGAAAATAAGATAAGACAAGAGAGACAGAGGCAAAGAGAAACCGAGGTCAACCAGGAAAACATAAGTAATGCAAATGACATAGGAACTGCTGTAAATGAGGTTCGGGCGCTTAAATCTGGCCGTGTTATAAAAAGACAATGTATGCAACGACAGTTCATTTAGGCCCGAGCGTTAGATTAGGCATAGCCTTGTACAACGACCAGACGTTCAGGCCCGGACATAACGAAGCATTGTATAGCGACCGGAGATTAGGCTCGGGCGTAGCGTAATTAAATCATTGTATAGTGTCCGGGCGTTCAGGCCTGGACGTAGCTTAATTAAAGTCTTGTAAAGCGACCGGGAGAATGGGCCCGAGGGAACTATAGATAAATCAATGTAAATCAACCAGGCATGTGACCCAGGCTTGATATAAGGGGAATAAGTTATAAGATACTAAATGATGTGACAGCCTGGCAATAAGTGGGAAGAGATGTAAAGAAAACTATAAAGGGGATCACCTCAATACAATTAATCAAGAATTCTTTTATTCTCTCTCTCACTTGCTCTTAGTTCAATATATTTTGTGTTCGAGGACTCAGGTAGCAAACAATGGAAAGTATTTGAGACTAGATGGATGAGGAATGAATATCGTTCTCATTTTGGTGGTGTCTGTAGTAAACGAACAGCTTAGAATAGCAACCATGATACCACCAATAAAAGTAAGAAATTTCTCTAAAAAACAAATACTAACTTATGAAAGAATGTGCTTTTTAGGATCATTACAATGCCATAAAAAACGAGACAATTGGCTGGAGAGAATGTCGAAGAACCGCATGACTCAATCTATGAAGGATCTCAAAGATATGCTAAGAAATCTGACCAGAGCCATAGATGGTAAAATTTTGAAGGGAACAAGCAGCTACAGCAAGAGCTCATCCAATGTGATGAGGAATATCAGAGGAAATGGAAGGAAATGAGCGAAGCTATTGAGATGATAAGAGGAAAAGACTCGGAAGGGAGTAACAGAAGAAGAAAAGAAGAGTTAAAGAAGTCACCACCTAGGGAGATCATCAAAGAAGAAATAGAAGAGGACGTCATCGACATTACTCTGTATCCTTTCTTCAAAAGGATTAGAAAGGTCTCCAGTAGAAAAAACGTCTGAGGCATCTGTTGTTACAAACTTTAGGCATCTGGTAAAACAAATGTCTTAGTTTCAGATGCTATAAATTGATCGTTTTAGATATCTGTTACAACAGATGCCTATAATAAAGCAATTGCATCAGTTATACAAATAACTGATGGTATAAGTGTTTCATAACTAATTAAAATGTACTTTGTAGCATCTGTTGAAAAGTAAAACAGGTGCCTAAAACCCATTTATTGCATCTGTTCATTCGTACACCAGATGCCGTACAGCCGTAGACTAATTTGTAGATGTTTATACCTGCTCCCTGTAGCATCTGCTCTAGTATTAAACAGATGCCGAAAATGATTTTGTTTTTTTAAATCGACCACATGGTCACTGTTGTATACCTCATACCAATGCCCACACAATATCGTTTAAAAGGACTTGTACACATACAATTCTATTTACAAATAGCTATAATTGTACACACACATAAATGACTACGAGGCACAATTCATTTAACTCAAAAGTTAAGGTTAGAGTCACAACCCAGAAGATCACAAAATTCACAAACTCGACACAAGAACACACTAGTTTTAACCAGAATACGAATTCAGCATTCATCCAATACACATTTACTAATTAGACATTGACCAAAAGCTACACTAATTCTCGAACAACCTGATCAAGCCTAACAAATTGGTCAAACTGTTTCACTGTATGCGCTTTGCCCTCACATCTTCATTTCAACACTTCTCAAAGCTGCATGATTGACAAAGGTATTTAGCTAATTCTTCAGCTGCATAATAAATCGTAGCCGTAGTGTAACTCACATTTTTGAAATCCTGAAGACAATACGAAAAAACACATCACATAGTAAACTACTACATGGGTGTCTACACATGTACTACTTTAAACAATATTATGAACTAAAGTGCAACTATGAATATTTAACCAACCTTAATAGAAAAAGTGCATATGCAACAATTTAAAACTTGTATGTAAATAACGAGCTACATCATGAGATAGTAAACAACTAAACATGAGCTTCATTTGACTTGAAAACAAAGAAATATCAAGTGATGAAGTAGATACGTACCTGGAATAGTTATGGTCAACTGTGACAGGGAAAACCCCTCTAAGTCAATCTAGGGTATGTTTCATGGTATAAACAAACTTAGAAGCTGTAATCTAGCAAAGAAAATAGACATAAGCTTGCAAGCCAAAAATGTTCCTTATATTAAAAAAGGTTTTGAAGGCATACAATAAGCGAGAAGAATATTGTATGGTATTAATGTACTTAGTGCTGACAGATTATGAGTTAGAGCCACTAGTACAAGACTCTAATTATATGGTTACAATTTTGAGGTATCCTAGCTACTCTCATAGTAGTATTAATCGTCACTAGAGTTGAGATTGTAGTCAGAGATCGCTCTAAATTATTTCGTCTAGCATGACTCTTTATTTCTGATGAAAGGTAGTAGCTAACATTATGAAGAAGATACTACAAAGGTATCCAGAAATGCAAGTAGTTACCATAGAATCAATTCAGATCTAACAAAATTGAGATAACAACTCTGAGGTGCAAGCATAAATCATGTAGATACCAGAAGCCAGCCGATGCTTTAGTCCATGTAAAATAGTTAATATGTAGACCTGCAAAACAAACATGTAAGATCTATCAAGCGAATGCAACAACAAAAAGATATATACTAGCTTTTACAATTTCTTAGTCTTCATAGACTATCATCTTATAAGAGCCAACTAAACCTCATAATAGAATATAATCATTATACATATAGTTTCACCCCTGTCCAAACTCTTAAATATAAGTTCTTGTCATCCTAAAAATTTCCAACATCCAAACTCTAAACTATAACAAAATATGATCATTGTATGCGTAGTTTGATAGCCACTATATTTAGCATGAGGTATTCTAATTGATGAATCGAGCTTTGGCCCTCTCAACACTGGATCCATGTCATTAGATTAGCCAAGCAATTAGCACTATAGTATATTAATTTGTGCTCACTCATGAAATTAACATGCTCCAACCACAATTATGGTAGTTATTATTTTCTTGTAGTAGCGTTCTACTCTAGCCCTTTACTTTGCTCACACAATAGATCAATAGTGCTATTAAGAGGCAATGCATAAAAACTCGACACATCATATTGGTATTTCGAAGCAGCATGCATAAAAGAATTACTTTTATAAATGTACCACTAATGTGGTCTGCCGCTTCTAACCCAGGTCATAGCTTGCTTAGACACGTCTTCGGGTGCTGTAACACTTTTCTTCCAATAAAAATTCTAACATACAACAGCAACACAAGAACAAACTGAGATTAAAAAAATCCACCAGGAGACTCATGAAATAAGGAAAACAAGAGTACAACATAAATGTAAAATGACCAGATTCGTTGCCTTCTTTTGATTTGTTTTCATATAACATAGATATTTTGTATTACTAGTCAGAAACAGCATCACCTAGGTGCCTAATCCAGCAAGCAACAGCCACCCCTTGAGTTCATGTGGTGTGAAAAGGAGAGATGCAAGGCTATAAATGGTGGTGGCTTCCTCTGTATCATTGCTAAGCTGCCCACGACAAGCATATCCATATATCATAATCCAAAGTATATGTGTGATGGTGCAGTTAAATGATGGGTCAACTTGTGAGAGATTTGACCATATTAAACATAAAAGCAAGAGGCCAAAATACTCGCACATATTCCATATATGTTTGGAAGTTGTCACATCTGACATTTGACCAAGTCCACAGACTCACCAGATTAGGATTCCAGTCCGTTAGCTGACTATCTGAAGCATTGAGTGCAAGTTTCAACGAGTAAAGTGCATTTCCTGTGCAGCAGAAGACATAAGTCTTATCATCCTCGGCAGATATGTTTATGAAACAAGGAAAAGATGGGAATGTCACGTTGATACCAAGTTGATACCAAACTGAAGGAGATATTCATACATGAACAGAAATGCAAGCCCAAGGATGATTACAAAACTATCTTATATAAGTACGGGGAAGTGGCACGTATTTAACCTAAGCTAGATGTCGGGACAAATAATACAAATGCTTCATGCCTAATTGACTTGAATGCCTCTCATGGGATGCTAGTATCAAGCTCACTGCTATAGAAAAAAATTGTCTAGGTCCACTTACAGGATTGAACCTGATATAGTACTCTCACAGTTACGGGGACAAGACACAGGATTCACATGATCAATTCCAGTTAATTATCTATATTAGAGTTTGCGATTGCCGACACTTATGGAAAGAAAAACTTTACGGCGGACATCAAGTTGAACAAATTTTACTTTTTGTACCTTAGACCAACCTGACCCCTGCCATAAAACATCACAAAACATCTGATAACTATTTGTACAAATTTGAGGGGCACTTCTACATTTCATCAATTGGATTGTCTCAGGAAAGATCATTGTGCACCATCAACTTAATAGTTATGAAAATATAGTATGACTGCAACATACCTTGTTCATCAGATGACTGAACTGGAGCAAAGAAGCAAAAAAAACCCCAATAAGGAGCAAAATTTTCACAAACTTCAATTAAAGAGTTTTTTCCCAGTAGTACTTAATCATTCAAAATTAACCTACCGCAATTCTAAAAGGTTTTACCAGGAAGTACAAATCATGGAGAATTAAGCTTGTCTCACACGGATTGACTTAAACAAATAACCTAACTCATCCACCGAATTCAAGCCTTGAAATTGAAAAACTTCAGACCCTCTTAGGAAAAATTTTAGGAGTTAAATATGTGATAGATCATACCTGATGACAACCACTCATATACTAGTTTTGACGGAGCTCCTTTAAACACGCGGTACTGCTTGAAATCATTCAAGATTTGTCATCACCATCAAGGCAATGCTTGTTAGTACGATTCAAACTCGTCTCTCCCTTGTCGATGTCCAAACCTCCCTAAATCATACCCCAATCATTACTTCACAGATACATTCCAGCTTGGAAAGCGCTGACAGGGATATGTTAATTTGACGTAAATCGCTACTTCATAGATGCTCAAACTTCCCAAGCTCACCAATCCGTCACCCACGAATCCTGAAATCAAGGAAATAAAGCTTGGGGATGACTCTGGCGGTGGAACCAGGGCAACGACTCAACCACCACGACATTGATGACCACAAAGTGGTGAAGGTATGCTCGACTGGTCTTGCCAGTGACAGTAAAACGAAGCAATAAGATCTTTCGGGAAAGAAGGGTGAAGAGTTGGGAAATCTAATGATGAGAATTTCCCTTGAGATTAACTTTATATTATCTTTGGAATTAGGTTTAAGTAACTGATCCTAAATTTATCTTTTAAAAATCAGTTATTTAAACAGCAGATGCCATTGGGAGTGGGCTTGTTTTTTTATTACTTTAGACATCAGTTTACATAAAATCAGATGCTATAAAGTGAGGAATACTTTTTAAATCAGATAATCTTTAAACAGATGTAGAAAGTTAAGGACAAAAATTAGGCGCGTCCCTCCGTATTCCCGCCACATTGTCATAACTCTATAGTATTTGTTAATATAGGAACTGATGTCATAAAATAACAAAGACATCTGTTATATAAAACAGATGCTTAATGGGTGATGCCCGAGACATTTTTTCTACTATGTGAAGCTCTCTCCCTATTTTGTAGCTCCGACAATCGAAAAATATGGCGAGACTGGTGATCCTGTGCGGCTTGTATGAAGCTCATGTTTGCCATGAACACTCAAGGCATCAACTCTCTAGCCTTGTGCAATTTATTCCGAGGGACAATCTCCAAGAGAGCTTTGAGTTGGATCTCTACGAGGCCCCGCCAGTCCATCACTAGCTTCAAACAGTTGAAAGAGGAGTTTCAACAATACTTCATCACAAGCAAGAAGGTAAAGAGGGATACCATAGAATTGATGGATATAAAGCAACTAAAGGGAGTGATGACGTAAGAATTCAGCCAACGTTTTCGAAAGCAGGTCACGAAAATCAACGATGTGGAAGAAAAGATCCTCACCAAAGCATTCGGGAACGAATTAGCTCACCAAGACTTGCTGAGAAGATAGCAACCAAAGCGCCAAAAACACATGGAGAACTGACGGAAATGCTCCATCAATTCTTTAAGGCAGAAATCACGGAAAACAAGGCAAGAGAGCTAGCCAACAGCTTCAAGATTCCTGCTCCTACTAAGAAGAAGGCCGGTTCATGAGGAAGTTCTTATGAAGGGATTTTGTCGACCGGGGAGGAGGAGCAGATACAAGCCTTATTCTAAAGGTTTCCAACTTCCGCCCAGTGGCTTATTAGTGTAGACACCAAAATTCTCACCCAATAAAGCAAAATCCAAAAAAAAATTAATAAAATAAGAGAGTCATCGCCTTTCTTTTCAAAACTTATTCATATACATACCAAAACGAAACTGTCATTTTATGTCATGAAATAAATTCTTAAATCATACGTTTTCAAACCCATCCCCATTCGTTATTCACTTATCACCATTTTATTTTTCGATTTATTTTCAGTTAGTCAGTTACGTTTTGTTTGCTTATTTATTTGCCTATTCGTTTTATTTTAGTTCATGCTATTCGTTACTTTGTTTATCTTACCTCACTTCATTTCATTGACATATTTACTTGTATTCCCTTTTTAGTACTTGTTTTATTTTGTCTTCGTTATTATTTTCGGAATCATTTTCGTCATTTTATGTACCCTTTTTCACTATTATACTCCATTCTTGTATATCTTGTTTTGTCGCTAATTCGATTAAGCTCTCTCTCATCACATCTTTATTTTGACACTCCTTTTTTATGCCCTATTTACCGCTATTCGTACACATCTAATTCAATTTCCATTTTTTGGGACATTCACTTGTATTTTATCTCCATCATACTAGTGCTATTCTTTTATTTGAAATACTTGTTATTATGGCAATTAGTTTATTTATGTACTTTGTCATGTTTTTATATTTTATTATCTACATTTTTATAGCTTTTGAGAAAGAAACTCATTTATTTTATTAAATAGAACATTTTTGTCCCTTTGTAAATTCCCATATTAAATGCATTTTTAGAGAACTCATCCAGCTTGAATTAAAGGATTAATATTGTGTTTCATTTGTATACAATATTCTGGTATAGCATAACTGGTCAACACACTCTTTGAGGAACCTTTTGGTCTCTAGTTCGATTCTTGATAGGGTCATTTTTTATTTTCTTGTTTAGCTTGTTTTAACACTTAAATGTTTTTCTTCTGCTCAAATGATGAGTTCTGTCGCAGTGTAATTGGAAAGTGTATAAGGAGAGCCTCGAAAACAACCAAGTTCAAGACTCAGGCTGAATACTCCGTTTTTATTTTTTGTTTCTCTATTTAGCCGGTCTGGACCCGGTAACCCGACCCAATCAGTTAATTTGTCCCATAAACCCTAGTTTTTCTTTTATAAAACCCTACAGTAGATAGGAACAGTAACCGCATCTCTTAGGGGCGCCGATCGTCTTCGACTGTCTTCAACAATCTATCTTCTTCACTCAGTCATCTTCTTCCTTTGCCAAAAACCGAGAAAACAACAACCATCATATTCTCTTTTCCTCTTCCTATTTAGTATCGTTCTTCGTCCTTTAAAATTCCTAAAAACGATGAAGAAATTCATCCTTCATCTTACACAACAGCCGGCCGTCTTGCTCATTCCCCTATTTGTCGATTTCAATATAAAGCAAAACGGTCACTTGAACACTCTCGGCTACCCACTCGAATCCGACACTTGCTCTGTAACTCATCGAATTTTTGCTCTATGTAATCCAGTGTCGATATTCTCTCGGGGACAATAGAAAGAAACGACCATGTATTTCCCTCTTCTCTTGACCTTCCTCTAAGCTTCTCCTTTCGTCGAGAAGTACAGTCGACCTCGTCGGAAACTATCGTCGCATTTTGTCTCCTCTGAAGGCATGCTCAAACGAGAAGCCATGAAGCCTTGTTGCTCCCAACCGGAAACTTGAAGGGAAGTGAAGAGAATCGAGGACCTCGTCCTCCCAACCAAGTCTTCATCAGATTTTGGGTTCTTAACCAAAGATCTTCACCAGACTTCCAGTAATTCTAAGCTGCGTAAATACTCGACTCATCTATTCTGTTTTCTCTGATTCAAAAACTCTTTAAATCTGCTATTGTATTTCTTTACTCTTTTTTTTTTGGGTTCTGGTTATTCATGACTTGAGCTATTTATGTGACATTGCTTGCTGATTCGGATGAAATTAGTATCTATTGTGTTCATGGTTCATGAAATGGTGTGAGAACAATGTACAACTCAACCCTGTCTTTGTATTTGGCTACGCTGTGATGCGTTGGTTTGATTCGAACGGATACCAACCTCTCCGTCTGGGCTATTTTCGTTCTGAACGACTGATAAATTCGTGTGGTTCGCTTCAGTTTGAACACCATCCAATTAGGTTGCAATTCTTGCTCCGTAATCACCTAATATTCTGAATCCTATCAATCTGGAACTAGTCATCATTGAGGCTGTCTAGTCCATATTTCTTCCGGAATATCATTTTGAAACGGTTGACATTCTATGCTTCGATTTTAGCATGATAATGATTTTTTTAACCGGCTTGATGTGGAGACGAAAATAATCTGCGATTTTATCATTGTTTGGTCGCTGACTTGCTATCGGTGTGGCCTCTTATTTTAGAGTGCTAATGACGTTTTTTTTTCTATATTATTCATCTTTAAACCTTAATCCAAGATCGATGTCTTTCATCTCCGTTTTGATTCTCATATCAACCCTCTGCCACTCTCCGTTTGCATCTCTGTTCCTCCGCATACTACGTTCGCGAGGGCTTCTAGGTTTGTCATACGTCTCAGACCCAACATGCTGATGGCGAGACCTGGCAAATGACAATCGCACCCACTCCGACTCTGAATCCCAGTATACGATGGAACTTGCGACATGTGTGCTGCTGACCTCGATTCTGGGTTGTGCAAGGCCGAATGAGTCCATTGATTAAGGGGTTGGTTTTTTTTTTCTTCCTAATGTTCATAAGTGTTGTTTTTATTGGTTTTGCTAGTTTATATCGTAGGTTTTCCTGTTAACATTTGTTATATGCTCAGCTTACAAATTTGCTTTCAACTTGGAGTGTTATTATTGGTATTAGTCTATAGTTATTTTTGTCTTAACGACCTGGTTTAGACTGCTTAATCTCGTGCTTATTCATGTTGTGTAACATCGCTGCCTGCTATGCGTAGTCACTTGGAGATGAAAGAGAATAAAATCTTTGCTTAATTAAAAAAAATGACAGGATGAACTCGGCTAAATTGATCTATTTCAGTTGGCTTATTCTTGCTACTTTGTACTATACACTAGTCCGTGAATAAATTTGTACTCAGTAACTTGTTGAATCCAGGTTGCTTTAAGGGCTTTGTCTTGGTTTAGGGCTTGAAACTAAAAAAGTGTTAAGAATTGAGTAGCAACCCACTGTTTGAGAACAGCATGCGACCACAAATTTCAGATTCAAATTCATGTTATATTTGTTGATATGTTTATTTCAGTTTTTCCCATTATATGTTAGTGTTATAGATTAGTTTGGTAATTGTTGGGCCCAGTCCAATATAGAGGCCCAAGGATATAGGAAGCCCTAGTTAGCCCATAGGTCACCTTTTTATAGAAAAGCCTTAGGTTTGGGGTATCCTCAATGCATACGGGTCCTAGACACGGTCCATGTGAGGAATACCCGTTTTTCTCAAAAAATTCAAATCATTCCTTAATGTCAGAATAAAATGCACAATCAACATTCCATTCTAATAAAAAATCATCAAATTTCATTTCAAAAAATCAGTTAATTTCAATATCTAAACATCAATTCACTTCAAGTGCTAAATAAAGTCCAATTCTAGGCCCATTCCAAAGCCCAACCAAGGCCCAATCTGGCCATCTTCAAGGCCCACTCGGCCCATTTTTTTCATGGTCTAACCCGGCCCGCTTCCGAGGCCCAAGCCAGACCCATTGGCTCAAATTTAGCCTACAACTTCAATTCCATCCCAATTCTTCTCAATTCCAATCCAAAAGCTCGTTTTAATTTCAATTCAAATCCAATTCTGATCAATCAAATTCATTCCAATTTAATTCAATTCCGATTCATTTAATTCTTAATTCAATTCAAAATTCATTTCAATCCAATTCATTCAAAACTTCATTCAATTCAAAATTCATTCCAATTCAATCCAAATCAATTCAATTCAATTCAAAATTCATTTAACCCATCCAATTCAATCTCATTTTCAATTCAATTCCAATCCAAATCAAAATTCATTCAACTTTAATTAACATCGATTTCAATTCAGTTTCAATTCCATTCCAAGTCCCCCTACATTTTAAATGTCTCATAGACCCGAGTGTCTCACAGACTTTGTCATTCCAATGATTCGAATGTCTCACAGACATGAGCGTCTCACAGACCCGAGCGTCTCACAGATCCAAGCGTCTCACAGACTTCGACATCTCAAGGTTTCAAACGTCTCACAGACCCAGTGTCTCACAGACTAGCATCCCAAACCCGAAACTTCTCAAAACTTCGAACCCTTCTAAATCTCAAACACCTCAAATATCTTCAAACTCCACAAGCATCAAAACTTCCAAAACCCAAAATCCTGAACTACATAAGGTCTGATCTCAACAGGGAGTTGAGTACGTAGGCAACCCACACCGGGTGCGACCCCACACCAATCAAGGAACCCTTTTGCATTCAGCCATCTCACCTTCAAATAATCCCGGGCATTCCCAACCCTCGATTACCCTCACAAAACTCATAAAATCCCAAAACCCTGAACTACGTAAGGTCTGATCTCAACAGGGAGTTGAGTACGTAGGCAGCCCATCTAGGGTGCGACCCCATTCCAAACAAAAAACCCTTTCCCCCTCTGAGGTGGCTCTCATATCTCTTAAAACATTCAAACCCTCTTCGGTTCCCACAAACTTCAAACCATCAGACTCTAAGTCTTGTCTATTCACTCAACCTCAGACTTTTTCCAAATCTTCATTCTATACTCATCTGAATTCCCTAACTCCTCTCATTGGTGCTAGCTTGGCAGAAAAGCTCGCCTCATCCACTCATTTTCTTTCCTTCTGTCCTAGTCCTATCCTTTGGCTTTAGTTGAATCTCTCTAATAAGGTTTTGAAAGAAGGTAATCCCGACAATTGGAGACCGAGGTTTCCTCGGGCACCAATCCGAAGTCGTGGTCGTTGCCACCTCTAAGGGGTGTAACCCAGTGCGAACCCACACAGAATCTTTGGTATGACCAGATAAGTCCAATCCATAGACAACAATCCCAGAGTCAATTAACGGTTCTTAGAACCCTCATCTTTCCTTCCTAGTTCCTTAGGTCAAACTAGGTGGCGACTCTAGTCAATTCCGCCTTATAGAGGCATAAGTCCGCGTGGGGCCCATTGAGAGCGGGTGTAGTGTTCACTTGCACTCCCCTTTGTGCTTTCTGGGAAAGACGGACGATTAGTAGGTATTTGAGGGATGCCAAGAATAACGGGTTTTCACCCTCCACAGAATGACATTTTTTAGGATCTAGGCTTCTCAGTCAGACCATATTTTACACAGACCCCCCTCATACCGAAAAATCACCCTCCACATTAAGGGGTGAAGATAATCCAATCCAGGAAGGTACGCAGCCGTAGTAGTGTAAGAAGAATTCCTCCTCCCGCCCAAGAGACCCAAGCCAGGAGAGATTCCGGTAGCCTTTTGGGAATTCCATGGCAATAGTAGGCATAGGACAAACAACTATGCCATGCTCTCCAAAGACTCAACAGGGATATATAGATGACTAGAAGAGGAAGGGGAAGA
Organism: Limonium bicolor; assembly: GCA_023374045.1. Lineage (NCBI taxonomy): Eukaryota > Viridiplantae > Streptophyta > Magnoliopsida > Caryophyllales > Plumbaginaceae > Limonium > Limonium bicolor. The sequence goes on from CM041781.1 coordinate 282,829,701, forward strand.
AGTCCTCCGGACCACAAAGATCTGGCAGCAACTACCATGCCCAGGCCAAGGCCGAAGAGGAAGTGCACCGAAGTGGACCAATATAAATCCTTAAGGATGATTACAGGTCTACAAAAGATCTGGAAGAGAAAGAAAGGAAAAAAAAAGAGGAAAAATGAAGTATCATGGAAAAGAGGTCAATCTGTCAAAAAGAGAGGAAAATAAAAACCAAAAAAAAGAAAGGGAAAGCAATAAAATACTTACTTTAAATTTTCATTTTTTACCAAAAGGAAGCACTTAAAAAATCAATGATAATGACCTAACGTAAACCTTATCCATTAAGTAAATTTACAGGAATCTTTTCAGAAGTTGGACCATTGACTCCAAACAAAAGAAAAAGGCATATTCATGAAGTCTAGCGGGAACTTCCTGGGAGGAAAGTGGTGAAAAAGGAAAAGCTTCCCCCCAATCTTCTTATCCGAAGCGGATGAGAAGGAGTACTATATCCCCACAAAGATCCACTTTCCATCAGAGCTCAAGTGAACGATAGAGTGATGGAGCAAATATTTTGGTAGACAATGAGGTCGGGGTGAACATCATTTCTCTAGAAGCAGTTAAAAGACTTGAAATTCTGAAGCAAAGATCAAACCTTTTTCTTCGGTTTTAGGAGGATTTGTGAGAGGAATCTCTACCAAATCCACCGGAAGTGTTAACATCACTATGACCATAGGGCAGGGAGATGAAAGAAGAATAAAGAAATTGACAGAATACATTATGTCTAGACTCTCGGGATACATGTATCTTGGTCGCCCAGGATTAATGTGTTTCAAGCAATATGTAGTACCTATTATCTCAAATTGAAATACTTGACCTGGTCCCGAAAATTGGTGACAGTTCGGGGAAGCCAAAAGGTAGCTCGAGTCTGTGAAGTACGGATAATGGGAAGCCATCCATAAGAAGAGGTAGTGAAGACAATAGCACGGAGCCTGAATATAAGAGGAGACAGTTGTCCCCCGGACACGAAGGATAGGCAGGAAAGCTACGGTGCACCAGGTGACCTACTAGAGGAGGTACACCTAAAGACTGGCCCTTCTAAGTACTTTAAAATATGAAATGCTTTTAACAGGGAGAACAGACCCACTTAATTAGGTTTATGAAAAAAAGAAGGGGAACGTTCGCGTGCAGCGTAAGGAGATGCCCAGAGTAGATCCAGAGTTATCCAGTATAAATTGCAGGTAGACCAAGGGCCTCTGGTCATCAGGCAATCAAAGAGGGTGATAGGGAAAGCAAGGGACATATTGGCACAGACAGAAGTAGAGAAACTTCTAAAAGTTGGGTTTATATGAGAAGTCACCTATCCTAAGTGGCTAACAAATTTTGTAAGGGTAAAAAAGTGTAATTGGAAGTGGTGGATGTGCATAGATTTCACAGATTTAGACATGGCTTGTCCCAAAGACTTTACCTTATCCCTTCAATAATTGGTTGTGTCGACATCCCAAAGCCCAACTATCAGTTTCTTAGACGCTTTTTTGGGGTACAATGTAACGACCCCGAACACAGCCTAATGCTAAGGTTGTCACACTCCGCGTATACACTACTTGATAACGCAAGGCTTAGAATGAAAGCGAACTCAACCCGAAACATGAATACATATAAATAAAACCATTTGCTAACAACAGAATCCAAACATCGAAACAAAAGGTAAATCCGAACACCAGCCTGTAGGCCACATAATGTCATAAGCGTCTAGCGTGCAAATACAAATATGAAAGTCAAACGAAAGACTGAAACATAAAACTAAACTCCATAAATATGAGAGAACCTCCACGCGATCAGTCTGCAATATGAGTATAAAGGGGTGAGCTTCACATGCTAAGTAAGAAGAAGACTTCCTCAACGAATTCTACTCAAAATAGAAGTCAGAAGGTGAGCGAAAACAGAAGAGACCAAAAGAGAGTTCACAAACAGAGTAAGCAGATGAGCTAACCAGCCCCAAAGCAGAACAAAAATCCACAACAAAACACATTAGTCGGACAGCCAATAACAAATCATAGGTGGGACCCTAGCAACCAGCCAACACATTAGAAGGGCTTAAGCTAAACCCTACGGATCCACATATCCCACATCAGAAGCCGTAGAGACAACTATTGGACCTGTAGGTAAACGTCCTAAAGGAAACCCTAAGGAACATAAACAAAAGGAATTTCTACGCAGCATGCTACGAGACAGTCTAACCCGACTATCTAAGGCTCATAAGATAAGTGACTAGGTCCCCAAAACAAATGTTTCTAAATACAGAATAAAGTGCATAACAATGCATATAAATAGCTTATAAATCTTGTACACAAATAGGGGAATCCAACCCATAAACGGATCTAAACAGAGCTCAAACGAAGAAGTTATGCAAAATCAGAGGCCTGTCCGAACATTCGTCCGAACATGCATGTTCAGACATAGGCCGAGAGTTTCAAACGTTTCATAAGTACGAGGTGCCCGAACTTGTGTCCAACCTTGCAAGTTCAGGCACATGCCGAGAGTTAGAAATGGCAGAAGTCACAATGTTTGAACATACGTGAAATATCCCAAACCTAGATATGGTAATTAAATGTTAAACCATGGTATAATAAGGCTAAAAAGTGCCTTATAAACATTAGTAAACAATTTAAACCATGGAAAACACCATAAAGACAATTTAAGCAAAAACTTGCTCTAAACTTGGGATAACCTTGATTAGGACCCAAAGAGCTTTCCAAGACCTTTTTTAACATGCTAATGGACATGTTAAATCAATTACCAAAGAAAACCAAGCTCAAAAACAAGTTAAAACACAAATTGTGCTTTAAGGAGTCTTAAAGCACATTTTTGAAAAATTGTCTTAGAAATGGGTTTTGAGTGGCTAAATGCACATGATTACACCTTAATCAACATGTGTACTACTTAGTATCACATTAGGAAGCCTAAATCAATGGGAAACCAAAAATTTCACAAATATGTGCACTAATTATGAATAGTGTCCAAATAGTGCTCAAATTAGCTTTAAGTCAACCTTGGTTAATTAATTGGTCAAACAAGCTCCTAAATATCCTAATTAAGTGGAGGGGGCCGGTTTTTAAGGTGGTGAGTCATCACCAATGACCAGCCAAATTAAAATAAGAAGGAGAAGATAAGTAAAGACTATTTACCTTTTATAAGTTAAATATCTTCCAAAGGCAACCTCTCTCCTCACTTCCTTCATTTCCCTCCTATCTCCACCGTCTTCTTCTTTGTTCTACCAAGAAAAACCGGTTATGCTACAGCCCCTCTCTTCCATCTTTAATCTCTTGCCAAATTCAACTATAAGCTCCAAATCAAAATCTAAGAGCATATTTGTGCTAGTTAGATCAAGCCCTTCATTTCCTTCTTTTCAAAACTCCAAGAACTCAAGTTTGATTCCATGGAGAAACTCCATTGAAGGGGGAAAAGCTCACTTTCTTGTACCTTGCTACTCTCCTTTGCTTCAAGGTAAGAAAAGCCAAAGAAAAAAAAATCAAATTTCCTTTCATTCTTGTACTTGGCCGAGAATCACCATTTGTGATGCCTTGTCTTGCTCATTTTATTAGCTTGATTCAATCTTCAAAGGAATAGGAGAAGTCCTACCTTGCTTCCTTATCAAGCTCCTTTCAAATTCCAAAGGTAAATCAATTCTAGTGTATTAAAACACCCCTTGTAATATAGGGTTTGTTCCGTTTTTCAATCAAGAAAAACAAGAGAAAGAGAAAATCTTGAAGAGGAAAAGGTAATGATCTATCCTGATGTAGTTTAGTACCTTAGGAAATTGAGCTTGCATTGTTTATAAACAACCTAAAGAGCCAAAGGAAAATGAGTTAGTAAAATAACCATAAGGTGGATTATAAGGGCATATGAGATTGTTGTGTGTATTTGCAGGTTGAAAGCAATATATGTGGGAAATTCAGTGTTTAATTCAAGTCATTTAAGAGCCTAAGAGCCATGTCATTTAAGGGCCTAAGTGCCAAGCAATTTAAGTTTATGTACTATATTGTGATATGGTGCAGTTGAGTGTAGTTTGTGTGAAGAACATTCATTGAGGATTTGAATGCCTTTGGTTGTTTAAGGATGAAAAATAAGTGTTTGGGTGTAAGGATGTACTAGGGAAGCTGTGTCAAAATTTAGTTGATAAACAAAGAGTTTTAAGTGTTTTAATGAGGTATTGTGACCTAGGTTGTACTAGGAATTGTTAAGGGTTAAATTGGTGGGAGAAAATGAATTAAGGTGTTCTTGAGTGTTAGAATGATCTAGGAATTGTCTTAGAGGATTTATAGATCAAATGGGTGATTTAGACACACCAAAGTCATGGAATGAGTATTGTTAAGACTTGTGCAAAAGTTGGTAGTAAATGAGGTATTATGCCTTGTAATAACTTAGGAGTGAACTAGAGATGGTGATATTGAGAAGTGAGTAAAGGAGATGAACTGATGGATAATGCTTTGGGTGAGATTAAAGTGGTTGTGAAGAACACTTTGGTTAGTCTATGTTGTAGGCAAAGGTTTATCACTTGGAATCCTAAGAAACTAAGTTCTGAGTGTTAGGAATAGTAAGAATTTGAGTAAGTGTTTAAGGAATTTAGAAGTGAGTTAATCAATGAGTTTTGTGGATGATTTAAGAGAGTTTTAAAGTGGCAAAATATGTTAGAACATACTAGGACACTTGTGGAAAGTATTGGAGTGAAATAAACACTTAGAAACTTGGGTCTGCTTCTGACCGACCCAAGGGACCGACCTTGGTAAGGTCGGTCAAGCTGAAATTACCCAACGTAGATTTCTACTGACTTAGACTGACCTTAGGACCGACCTTGGTAAGGTCGGTCGGGTTGAAATTTTCAAACGCTGGAGTGTACTGACTTGGACCGACCTTGGCAAGGTCGGTCGAGCTGAATTTTTCAAACCCGTAACTCAATGACTTCGACCGACCTTGGTAGGGTCGGTCGGACCTTATAAAAAAAAAGAAGAAAATGTGGCATTAGTAGTAAGCCCTAGGGAGAGTAATGAGGGTGATCAAGTGTGAGTTTATATGAGAAAGTATATGATAAGATTATGCAAAGTAGTTAGCTAATCAGAAATCAAATAAGGTAATTAACCGACATGACTAATTATATATAGGAGCTGCATTCGGTGGTCAACGAACACAGCAGAGACCAAGGTATGGTTTTATTGTAGTCTGTTTGCTACCGGTTTACACCGGCGCGTGTATATTCGGGTGTCGATATCTGGATCAGATTCGACTCTCTCCATGTTTATGAATGTTTTTCCTTTTTGGATTACAATCTCCCACAAGTCTAATTGTATGGCTTTCCTACCTTGACTTAAGTTCGGGGCTAGGGGGAATTTATGTACGATGTGTTTGGATCACTACATCCAACACATCTTGGGGTAAATTAAACGTTCGACAAACCGAACAGTAACATGTTATGTAAAGAGCTTAACATGAGAGTATGAAATCATTCTCTAGGCTTACCAAATTTGGCTAACCTTTATTTGGTTCATTTCCTCAAGCGATTAGTTCCTATTTATGTTGTGTATATGTTGTTGCTATGCAATGAGTGTTGCTATGCTTATGCATGTTGTATGTTAAAATAAACCCCAAGTTATCATGAGAATTAGTTGCGTGCATCCTGGTACGACTTGTATGAATTAGCCTTGTTAGCCACGTGGGTGGCTAACGGCGTGTAACACCGTGCTTTTAGTTAATGTTTACGTTATGTTTTTCCGCTGCAATTACTGTTAATTGTTATGTTTACGGTTGGGGTGTTACAATACGACCGAACGTCAAAGTCCTGACGCATGTCGAAAGTTTGAAAAATGAGAAAACCCGATGTCCGAACTTGTGTCCAGACATGCAAGTTTAGACACAGTCCGAGACTCGCACGCCAAACTCGTCCTCGCACTCCGTTCGAACTTAAATGTTCGGACAGATGTTCGAACACATTTAAAAACAGAAGGAATTCATCGCACCCGAGTCCTGCCCAAAATTACATGTTCAGACAGATGTTCGGACGCGACGAACAGAGACGGAAAACGGTAGAACTCTTCACAAATTCAAGCCAAAAATCAATACAACACACCAGATCAACCAACGAAACCATCATTAAACAAACCTAAAACCAATGAAACCACCAGCAAAACGTGCCAATTCGCAAAGCACAATAGTCAAACTCAATCCCCCATGGGTATGTACCATCAAAATCAGGTTTTGGGTTCGTCCTAAACCTGAACCGGGTTATATTTTTTCATCTCAAAACATACCCATTTTTAATTTTAATTTATTTGTGAAATTTTGAATTGTTTAATATATAAATATAATATTTTAATATTAATTAATTATTATGTACTACATTCAATCATAATTATTGATTAGATGTTTAGGTTAGTTATAAATTAATCACTAAACACTAAGTTTTGTCATTAAATATAACATATATTTTTATATTTTACTTTTTATTTTTAGGTTACGATTGACGGGTTTAACCCGAAACGAGTTTTAATAGCCCAAACTAACACGAAAATTTTTTCGGGTCAAAAATCTCAACCCAAACCCGATTTTTTATGAGTCAGTTCGGGTTGGGTACGGGTCAATATTGACATCCCTGAATTCCCATACTGTCGCATGTACCAATTTAGATAGTACGGCTCCACAAAATCCGGCAGTACTCGTACGCACCAAAATGACTGAGTCACTGACCCTATCAAAGACTATTACGAGTTCTCCCCAAAAGAAGTCCATACTTCCTAACCTATTAGTTTAACTTATGCTCCTCCCGATCTCTAAGATTGTCTACACCAGTGGTTTGTAAGACTTTGAGAGTAAATCTTAGAACAAAATTGTTTGCTCTTTAGACTCATAATCTTATCAACATTAACTAGCTAACACAATAATAGATTGAAGGTTTTGATATAACAATCAACTGACCCGTCTTCTTCCAACTTATTTCACCATACGTTCAGAGTCCACCTGTCAAAAATTGTACATGATCTTTGGGGCAAGACTTAATTGAATTATGCCTGTCGCCTATCTTTAGAGCTTCATCTATTGAGTTTGTTACATCTCTACTGGCATCATCTTCTCTAATACTTTATTATATCAAGAAATCTTCAATGCTATTTTGTGTTAGGATTTATTGTACCATTCCCTCTTTCTTTTCTATTAGCCGTTTAGCAACGGTTAATTAGTCCTGATTACCGTTTAGCAACGGGTTAGTATCTCTGTATATATTTCTTTAGCCCGTTTCTTTTTTCTCAATCAAGGAATACAATTCATTCTATTCTCTCGCTCTCTCCTTCGTCTTTCTCTCGTATTTCCCGGTTCGTCATTCTCCCTCGCTGCTTTCCCCTTCTTCGCATCTCGTTCCTCTCCTTGCTTGATTCACATGGTATCAGAGCGGTGACGGTCACCGCTGAAGCTCACTCATCATCATTGCAATGTCTACTCAATATCACCGCTGAAGCTCGACCATCGCCATTGCAATGTCCACTCAATCAAGCGAAGGAGAGGGCGATTCATCAGAAAATGAGGAAGAAAGCACCGAATCGGAGGAGGAAGAAATCACCAACAAGAAGAAAAATAAAAGACGTGCCGATTCATCAGATCCGTTAACTGTGGCGAATTCGGAAATGCCAGGTACAACTTACATCCACGAAGTTCGACGGCAAGAAAGGTTTTCAAAATTGGAAGAAGAAGGTGGAAATATGTCTGTTAGCCAAGAATAAAATCAAGCTAATTGATGGAACCTTGAAGAGATCCAAAGTTCCAAAAGGCCGACGCGATGCTTGGGACAGGGTGACGGGTTAGTCAGATCGTGGATCCTTGCTTCCGTAGAAACCACCATTGGCGATAGCTTGGTATCTTGCTCGACTTCGTACGAAATGTGGAGACGCCGTTTCAAGATTCGACCAAGTTGACGGTACGAAACTCTTCGAACTTAACCGTGATCTTTCTAGAATAGAACAAGGAGATTCCTCTGTCACTGAATACTTCACTAGGCTTACAAGCCTCTGGGATCATATCTCTGCCATGACCAATATATCCTCTTGCATCTGCGGTTACAGTGAAAAAATAGCTAAGCAATCTAAGAATCAAAAGTTATTTCAGTTTCTTTTGGGTTTGCGAGAAGAGTTTATAAATGTTAGGGGAAACCTACTCATGAAAAAACCTCTCCCAAACCTTGATTACGCCTATGCTGTGATCCTCCAAGAAGAAAGGCAACGGATCAGTGGAAATGGCACAAAAGAAACTCTGGATATCTCTTTTGCTAACAACGCTGGCAGAACAGGAGGAAAATTTAACAAGTCAAAGAGAGAAAAGGAAGGAGTCAACAAGAAAGGTTCCTTGCTTTGCACTCATTGCGGTAAAACCGGTCATTTGAAGACTGGTTGCTTTGAGCTTTGCGGATTCCCAGACTGGTGAAAGGTTCAAAAAGTGGTGTTGCTGCCAACTTTGCCAACAGAGAGGTAGAAGGTATCAAGGGCTTATCTGGTTTAAATGTTGATAAACTAAAAATGCTTTGCAACTCCTTGAACAGACAGGGAAGAACAAAGAGAAAGGATCCTCGAGTAGTAGTGTGTTTCTGTCACCAGAGACAACTCAATTTTGCAGGTAATATCTATCCTGCTTGTAACAGTTTCTATTCCAAGTCCTTAAATCATAGATGGCTTGTTGATTCTGGTGCCAGCGAACATCTTACTGGTGATAAATCCTTTTTTAGTGATAAAGGCAAATCTCTAGTATTCGTCATGTTACTATGCCCAATGGGCAGCTTGAGGCTATTGACACAATAGGGTATGTGCGGTTAACTGATAATTTCTGTCTGAAAGATGTTCTTCATGTCCCGAGTTTCAAACTTTCCCTTGCCTCTGTCTGCAGATTAACTTAGCAGAATAAATGTGTGGTTTCTTTTGATTCTAACTCATGTTATTTGCAGGACCATACTTGGAGGAATAAGCAACAGATTGGATATCAAGAAGACGGTCTATATTTCCTTGACAATATCTTTTGCGTAATGCTTTTGGCACATGTAATAATGATGATTCTGTCCCGTTTTTGTTAATTCTTGCAGTACTGATCTGTT